>CATNWA010004127.1:0-16782 GCA_951230385.1 Staurois parvus | reverse complement strand
GGGTAGCTGCAGTGGAGCTGGTTGCTGTACTCCGTGGCCCCCGTTTGCCTCCACTGACCACTGCTGGCGACTGTGCGTGCCTGGCCTCCTGGTCAACCCAGCGACTGTTATTGCTCGCTGGCCCGAAGACTGCCACCCCTCTTCTCCTGATGAGTGCGGAAGCAATAAGCCTGAAGACGACAGAGCTGCCAAGTGCGATCAAGCCTCATCATCATCCAATTAGGGTCCTTCCGCCTCACTACTAGCCCCCTCGGCTGCGTGTGTGGTTCAGGAGACCAGAACCAGTCTCTCGACCGTGCGTACCGATCCACTCTCCTCGCCACTACTGTCGTTCGCCTGGCTGCTGCTGACATGAGGCGATGTCTCCCCCGCGTTTCCTTGACCGCGCCTCTGGTTAGCTCTATCCTCACTGTACAGTGGGGCTTGAGCCCACAGCATACGATACTTCTGCGTGGGTGAGGGAACTGACGTACCCACCGAACCGTTGGCTGTAGTTCAAGGTACCTGGGAAGGAGGAACAGACGACCGAAAGTCACAAACCAAAACGATGACGGCAGGTGTATTTGTCGGTGGAGGACGACGGACCGCTGGATGACAACCGGGAGCACTGGCCTCTAAGGCTTGCGACTAGTAGATGGCCGCTCGACCCCTCCATCTGCTGCCACGTCTGCTCACTCCTAAAACATTGCCTCCTCTGCCAACTCCCTAATGCATGTTGTTGACATACTCTTTAATTAAACGATTCTGTCCCTGAGTAACAATTCTGTGTCTGTCCCTGAGTAACAATTCTGTGTGTCCTCATAACAATTCTGTGTCCCTCAGTAACAATTCTGTGTCCCTCAGTAACAATTCTGTGTCTGTCATCCTCAGTAACAATTCTGTGTCTGTCCCTGAGTAACAATTCTGTGTCCCTGAGTAACATTCCTGTGTGGCCCTCCCCCCTCAGTATAATAAAATTAAAGTGGCCTCAGTAACAAAAACTGTGTCCCTCACAAAACAATTCTATGCCCTGAGTAAACAATTCTGTTTCCCTACGAGTAACAATTCTGTCCTGTCCTCAAAGTAACAATGTGGCCCTGAGTAACAATTCTGTGGCCCCTAAGTAACAAATTCTGTGGCCCTCAGTAACAATTTCTGTGTCCCTCAGTAACAATTCTGTGTCCCTAAGTAACAATTCTGTGTCCCTGAGTAACAATTCTGTTCTGTGTCCCTGAAGTAACAATTCTGTGTCCCTCAGTAACAATTCTGTGTCCCCTGAGTAACAATTCTGTGTCTGTCCCTGAGTTAACAATTCGTGTCTGTCCCTGAGTAAACAATTCTGTCTGTCCCTCAGTAACAATTCTGTGTCCCTCAGTAACAATTCTGTGTCCCTGAGTAACAATTCTGTGTCCCTGAGTAACAATTCTTGTCCCTCAGTAACAATTCTGTGTCCCTCAGTAACAATTCTGTGTCCCTGAGTAACAATTCTGTGTCTGTCGCTGAGTAACAATTCTGTGTCCCTCAGTAACAATTCTGTGTCCCTCGTCAGTAACAATTCTGTGTCTGTCCCTGAGTAACAATTCTGTGTCTGTCCCTGAGTAACAATTCTGTGGCCCTAAGTAACAATTCTGTGTCCCTCAGTAACAATTCTGTGTCCCTGAGTAACAATTCTGTGTCCCTGAGTAACAATTTCTGTGTCCCTCAGTAACAATTCTGTGTCCCCCTGAGTAACAATTCTGTGTCTGTCCCTGAGTAACAATTCTGTGTCCCTCAGTAACAATTCTGTCCCTGAGTAACAATTCTGTGTCCTGTCCCTCAGTAACAATTCTGTGTCCCCTGAGTAACAATTCTGTGTCCCTCAGTAACAATTTCTGTGGTCCCTAAGTAACAATTCTGTGTCCCTCAGTAACAATTCTGTGTCCCTCAGTAACAATTCTGTGTCTTGACCCTTAGTAACAATTCTGTGTCCCTCAGTAACACTTCTGTGTCCCTGAGTAACAATTCTGTGTCCCTCAGTAACAATTCTGTGTCTGTCCCTGAGTAACAATTCTGTGTCCCTGAGTAACAATTCTGTGTCCCTCAGTAAAATTCTGTGTCCCTCAGTAACAATTCTGTGTCCCCTCAGTAACAATTCTGTGTCCCCCTCAGTAACAATTCTGTGTCCCTGAGTAACAATTCTGTGGCTGTCCCTCAGTAACAATTCTGTGTCCCTCAGTAACAATTCTGTGTCCCCTACAGTAACAATTCTGTGTCCCCTGAGTAACAATTCTGTGTCCCTCAGTAACAATTCTGTGTCCCTCAGTAACAATTCTGTGTCTGTCCCTGAGTAACAATTCTGTGTCCCTGAGATAACTGTTTCTGTGGGCCTCAGTAACATTCTGTGTCCCTCAGTAACAATTCTGTGTCCCTCTGAGTAACAATTCTGTGTCTGTCCTGAGTAACAATTCTGTGTCCCTCAGTAACAATTCTGTGTCCCTCAGTAACAATTCTGTGTCTGTCCTCAGTAACAATTCTGTGGTCCTGAGTAACAATTCTGTGTCCTCAGTACAATTCTGTGTCCTCTGTCCCTACCTGTCTGTCCCCCTGAGTAACAATTCTGTGTCCCTAAGTAACGTTTTCTGTGGCCCTAAGTAAACAATTTTCTGTGGCCCTCAGTAACAATTCTGTGTCCTCAGTAACAATTCTGTGTCTGTCCCTAAGTAAACAATTCTGTTTTCTTTACAGTAATTAACATTTCTTTCTGGCCCTAAGTAACGTTTCTGTGGCCCTAAGTAACGAGTTCTGTGGCCCTAAGTAACAATTCTGTAGTCCCCTAAATAACAATTCTGTGTCTGTCCCTGAGTAACAATTTCTGTGTCCCTAAGTAACGTTTTCTGTGTTTAACCCTCAAGTAACAATTCTGTGTCCCTCAGTAACAATTCTGTGTCTGTCCTCAGTAACAAATTCTGTGTCCCCTAAGTAACAATTCTGTGTCTGTCCCTAAGTAACAATTCTGTGGCCCTAAGTAACGTTTAGCTGTGGCCCTAAGTAACAATTCTGTGGCCCTCAGTAACAATTCTGTGTCCCTCAGTAACCAATTCTGTGTCTGTCCCTGGTAGTAACAATTCTGTGGCCCTAAGTAACGTTTCTGTGGCCCTAAGTAACAGTTCTGTGGCCCTCAGTAACAATTCTGTGTCCCTCTCAGTAACAATTCTGTGTCCTGTCGTTTCCCCTAAGTAACAATTCTGTGTCCCTAAGTAACAATTTCTGTGTCCCTAAGTAACAGTTCTGTGGCCCTCAGTAACAATTCTGTGTCCCTCAGTAACAATTCTGTGTCTGTCCCCTAAGTAACAATTCTGTGTCCCTAAGTAACGTTTCTGTGGCCCTAAGTAACAGTTCTGTGGCCCTCAGTAACAATTCTGTGTCTCCCTCAGTAACAATTCTATGTGTCTGTCCCTAAGTAACAATTCTGTGGCCCTAAGTAACAATTCTGTGGCCCTAAGTAACAATTCTGTGGCCCTCAGTAACAATTCTGTGGCCCTCAGTAACAATTCTGTGTCCCTCAGTAACAATTCTGTGTCTGTCCCTAAGTAACAATTCTGTGGCCCTAAGTAACGTTTCTGTGGCCCTAAAGTAACGTTTCTGTGGCCCCCTCAGTAACAAACGATTCTGTGTCCCTAAGTAACAATTCTGTGGCCCTAAGTAACGTTTCTGTGGCCCTAAGTAACGTTCTGTGGCCCTAAGTAACAAATTCTGTGTCCCTCAGTAACAATTCTGTGTCCCTAAGTAACAATTCTGTGTCTGTCCCTCAGTAACAATTCTGTGTCTGTCCTAAGTAACGTTCTGTGGCCCTAAGTAACAGTTTCTGTGGCCCTCAGTAACAATTCTGTGTCCCTCAGTAACAATTCTGTGTCCCCTAAGTAACAATTCTGTGTCCCTCTCAGTAACAATTCTGTGGCCCTGAGTAACAATTCTGTGTCCCTAAGTAACAGTTTCTGTGGCCCTAAGTAACAATTCTGTGTCCCTCAGTAACAATTCTGTGTCTGTCCCTGAAGTAACAATTTCTGTGTCCCCTCAGTAACAATTCTGTGTACCCTGCGTAACAATTCTGTGGCCCTCAGTAACAATTCTGTGTCCCTCAGTAACAATTCTGTGTGTCCCTCAGTAACAATTCTGTGTCTGTCCCTAAGTAACAATTCTGTGTCTGTCCCAGAGTAACAATTCTGTGTCCCTAAGTAACGTTTCTGTGGCCCTAAGTAACAGTTCTGTGGCCCTCAGTAACAATTCTGTGTCCCTCAGTAACAATTCTGTGTCTGTCCCTGAGTAAACAATTCTGTGTCCCTAAAAGTAACGTTTCTGTGGCCCTAAGTAACAATTCTGTGGCCCTCAGTAACAATTCTGTGTCCCTCAGTAACAATTCTGTGTCTGTCCCTAAGTAACAATTCTGTGTCCCTCAGTAACAATTCTGTGGCCCTAAGTAACAATTCTGTGTCCCTCAGTAACAATTCTGTGTCCCTCAGTAACAATTCTGTGTCTGTCCTGAGTAACAATTCTGTGGCTGTCCCTGAGTAACAATTCTGTGTCCCTAAGTAACAATTCTGTCTGTCCCCTAAGTAACAATTCTGTGTTCCCTCAGTAACAATTCTGTGTCTGTCCCTGAGTAACAATTCTGTGGCCCTAAGTAACAATTCTGTGTCCCTCAGTAACAATTCTGTGTCCCTGAGTAACAATTCTGTGGCCCTAAGTAACAATTCTGTGTCCACTCAGTAACAATTCTGTGTCCCCTGAGTAACAATTCTGTGTCCCTGAGTAACAATTCTGTGGCCCTCAGTAACAATTCTGTGTCCCTCAGTAACAATTCTGTGTCTGTCCCTGAGTAACAATTCTGTCTGTCCCTGAGTAACAATTCTGTGTCCCTCAGTAACAATTCTGTGTCTTGTCCCTGAGTAACAATTCTGTGGCCCTAAGTAACAATTCTGTGGCCCTCAGTAACAATTCTGTGTCCTGTCCCTGAGTAACAATTCTGTGGCCCTAAGTAACAATTCTGTGGCCCTCAGTAACAATTCTGTGTCCCTCAGTAACAATTCTGTGTCTGTCCCTGAGTAACAATTCTGTGTCCCTGCAGTAACAGTTCTGTGGCCCAAGTAACAATTCTGTCTGTGCCCTCAGTAACAATTCTGTGTCCCTGAGTAACAATTCTGTGGCCCTAAGTAACAATTCTGTGGCCCTCAGTAACAATTCTGTGTCTGTCCCTGAGTAACAATTCTGTGTCCCTCAGTAACAATTCTGTGGCCCTCAGTAACAATTCTGTGTCCCTCAGTAACAATTCTGTGTCCCTCAGTAACAATTCTGTGTCTGTCCCTAACTGGGAGTAACAATTCTGTGGCCCTAAGTAACGTTTCTGTGGCCCTAAGTAACAGTTTGTGGCCCTCAGTAACAATTCTGTGTCTTTCCTCAGTAACAATTCTGTGTCTGTCCCTAAGTAACAATTCTGTGGCCCTAAGTAACGTTTCTGTGGCCCTAAGTAACAGTTCTGTGGCCCTCAGTAACAATTCTGTGTCCCTGAGTAACAATTCTGTGTCTGTCCCTAAGTAACAATTCTGTGGCCCTAAGTAACAATTCTGTGGCCCCCAAGTAACATTTCTGTGGCCCTAAGTAACGATTCTGTGTCCCTCAGTAACGGTTCTGTGTCGGCCCTGAGTAACAATTCTGTGGCCCTAAGTAACGGTTTCTGTGGCCCTCAGTAACAATTCTGTGTCCCTGAGTAACAATTCTGTGGCCCTAAGTAACGGTTCTGTGGCCCTCAGTAACAATTCTGTGTCCCTGAGTAACAATTCTGTGGCCCTAAGTAAACAATTCTGTGGCCCTAAGTAACAATTCTGTGGCCCTCAGTAACAATTCTGTGTCCCTGAGTAACAATTCTGTGGCCCTAAGTAACAATTCTGTGGCCCTCAAGTAACAATTCTGTGGCCCTCAGTAACAATTCTGTGTCTGCCCTGAGTAACGTTTCTGTGGCCCTAATAACGTTTCTGTGGCCCTAAGTAAAACAATTCTGTGGTCCCTCAGTAACAATTCTGTGGCCCTAACTAACGTTTCTGTGGCCCTAAGTAACACAATTCTGTGGCCCTCAGTAACAATTCTGTGTCTGTCCCTGAGTAACAATTCTGTGTGGCCCTAAGTAAAACGTTTCTGTGGCGCCTCTAAGTAACAGTTCTGTCTGCCCTGAGTAAACAATTCTGTGGCCCTAAGTAATCGTTTATGTGGCCCTAAGTAACAATTCTGTGGCCCTCACTAACAATTCTGTGTCAATTCTGCGATCACATGTCATGAATGAATGCATTATGGGTCAGCGCGCGCTTGTCTGCGCGCCTTCCCAGACATCCCCGCTCCGTCGCCGCACATGTCGCCGCCATTTTAGGAAAAATTTTCGATTCGCGCATCCGAAGTCTGCTTATTTTCGGATTCGGCGCGAAAAAATCGAAATTTTTCTAACATTCGAAGCGAATTCCACTTCGCCTACTTCGATTCGCTCGTCTCTACCCATAATCTCAGGGGAAAAAAAAAATCAATATTTCTCTATGGAGATGGTTCACATCTCCACTCCAAGCCACATGAAGCTCAAATATGTTTTGAAGCTACTTTTGTAGCTCAAATTGGGCATATATGCACATTTTTCGCAAGTTTACCTAGCAACAAATGATGCAATAGATGATATTGGGCACAATTCACTAAGCGGTATCTTACCACATCCGAGTGTGCGGTAGGATACCGCATAGCATTAAAAAGAAAAAAAAAGTCTGAATTTACTAAAAAACTCTACTAAAATACTGCATGAGTTATTTTATCAAGGCATGCGGTATTTTAGTAGTGAAAGCTGTCAGCGGGGTTCCCCACTGACAGCTGATTACTCATAGGTCATTAGGGTGGCCCATTTTCTCTATTGGCTAATAAAAAACTTCAAAGCTCAAAACACTGCTACAAATGCTGTATAAAAATAAGCAAAGTAAAATATGTACGAAAAATCTAGCTAAAAACGCTGAAAACCACTATGCTCAAATATGAATGGAGCCTTAAGAGCAACCAAATCCCTATAAGAGTAGTCACAGGACTCTGGAAAAATTTAGGACCCTAAACCTAGCAGGCAAAAACAATCAATGCTCCAAGTTTAGGAAAATCTGCAGAGTCCAAGGTAAACAAAGGATTAGGGTGGCTACACTGTAGTTGCCAATGCAAACAGAATTTAACTAGGGGCACTCCAGCTTAAGGCAGGGTCCTTACATCCTTTTTACTGTTTTTCATCCTTTGTTGCATCTCAGCACTCCATGTCTAGTGTAGCCTCTATACAGCTACTTCCTTTAAAAATGCATGCTTTTCAGGGATTCCAACCAGCCTCTACTCACTCCACCAGGACTTCCTGAGCAAACACTAGGCAGCAGCTGAATTTAACGGATGGAGAGGTGCAGTGATCTATGACATCAACCCCTCCTTTTTTAAAGAGTAACTCCACTTTTGTTGAGAAAGAAACATTCCCCTCTGGGTGATCTATGTACTCTGCAAGGTTTTTAACAAACTTTGTTGCAGAGTATACCTTTTTTTTTATTCTGAAGAAACAGCTGTTTATCTGTCTGTGTCTATGTGCATAGTGAATCTGTATGGTAGTGGTTTTATAGTTATCTATCAGTTGCTGCCCATGCAGGGGTCTAATGAGGAAATTGACAGGGTCTGCATCCTTTTAGACATGATTTACCTTTGGGGGAATCTCACCATAACATTTTTGGCTGCAGGGGATGCCAAAAATCAAAATGTTATCTTAGTGCAGACTTCTAGGAAAATCGTAAAGCAATCACTCAAGCAGGAAATTACATATCTGGGGGGAGTTCTGTACACCATTTGTGTACAGAACACTTTCAGGTAGCCAAAAAATTATAGCACCACAGATTGACAAGGAAAGGTCATTGTTAATAACATTCAATTACAATATGGCTTGAGTCACAATTGTATTTGCTATACTAATTATTTTATTTGCTTTTTTTTTCTCCCCACGAAAATTGAGTTACCCTTTAAGTCCTGACTACAGATACAGGCCAGGCACACCTAACTCTTGGGGACTGATTTACTAAAACTGGAGAGTGCAAAATGTGGTGCAGCTGTGCATGGTAGCCAATCAGCTTTTAATTTCAGCTTCTTCAATTAAGCTTTGATAAAAAAAAACGAAGCTGATTGGTTTCTATGCAGAGCTGCACCACATTTTGCCCTCTCCAGTTTTAGTAAATCAACCACATAGCGTCGTTCTCTTCTAGAGTCTGTGCTAATGAGATTCTAGAGACATCCGGAGCAGCAAAACTGCACCACTGCTGGTTTGGAGTAAGTAGGCTTTCTTCTTTCCCAGGATGACTGCCCCTTTGCAAACTTGTGACAGACTGTGGTTTGGCTGGGCAACAGCCACTTTTAAAAAATATGAACACCTGTGGATAGCTTAGGCTTATGCAAGCTATCTGAAAGCTCTAGTGATGAAACACATATGCAATGCAGTGCCTGAGATAATTAGGCTTTCATTTCATTCATTTATGCAGCACCACATGTGCACAATGTTCTCATATCTCTTAAAACAGTTGTTAAATTAATTATGACATACATTCTGTATGCCTAATTCTAATATTGCTTTTAATTCGGAGCTTGAAAGGATCTAGATAACCTCCATTTTGTTGATGTACGCCATTTTAAGTATTAAATTAGGTTTTTTTGCAGATATATTAGAAGTTTAATGAAACTGTTTTAGCTTGCACCAGAATGTATAAATAATAAAAGATAACATGACCCTGAAGTTTTCTTTGTCCGGCCAATTCTCAGAAAGCTAGCAAAAACAGTTTATACCAAGAACTGTATATGTCATGTTTCATGTAGTTAGCTCATGATGGAAACTTACAAGTTACGGTTTTGAAACTCGCTCCCCCCTCCCTTATTTTTCTGTATCCTATATAACCTTAGTAATGTCTAATAAAACTTTGAACATCTCTGAACATAAGCTGCCATTATTTCCGTGTTCAAGGGGTGTTCCCAGAATTCTGCTGATAAACTAGGATTCTCTCCACAGACCGGGGGTCTCTGAGGGGATAAAGAAAATCGATCCCTTCAGCTGGGGGTTTGTCCGGGATGACCACCCACCGCACTTGGTAAGTAAACCTTTTGTCTTTTTAAGACTAAAAGCTCTTTCTTGCCCTGTGTTGCGGGAAGGTCTTGAATCATTCTTTATTGTCTGTATAGACCCGTGATAACCTGTAGCTGCTTTTGGTAAGCAGACTTAACTCTTCGGTAGAGTTACAAAATAGTGCACTATAAACAGTGTTTTTTGGTAAAACACACAGATTGTTCTTTGGTAGAACATAAAATAAATTGTTCTTTGGTAGAAGACACTGTCCTTTGGTAGAACAGTGAAGAGATACCTTTTGGGAAGTTATCAAATGGTTAATAAGTCTGTGGAGCAGATTCTGGTTTATGTCTTTTGCTTTTTCTTTCTGTCACGTAGAAGTATAAGATAATTTATTGTGTGGAACAAAATAAGATTCTAAGGTAAGATAATCTTATCCACTGTTTAAATATGGGTCAAGGAGGTAGTTACCCACCAGGTCCCCCAGAAAAGGGAGACAATTGTAAGGATTATGTTACTAGAGTTTGTGGAATGGATTATTATTTAATAAATCCCTGGGTGGATTGTATGGCAGGTTGAACAGAAGCCATGGGAAGTACAGACCCATTCCAGAAAAAGAGGAAGGGATTGCTCCTCTAGTGAAAACATTTTTAGAGACAGGTATTTTAGAAGAGACTGTTTCTCCTTACAATACACCTATCAATCTCCTGTTAAGAAGCCGGATGGCTCTTACAGGTTTGTACAAGATTTGAGGGCCATAAATAATTTGGTGGTTCCAATAGCCCCAATAGTGCCTGATGTTCCATTACTCCTCACCTCCATCCTATCCGATGCAGAATATTTTACAGTGATTGATTTAACAAATGCATTTTTTTTTTTTGGTTCCTGTGGACCACCAGACGAGGGCGTTATTTTGTATTTATTTTCCGAAATCGCCAGATGACCTGATGTAGAATGCCCCAGGGCTTTGTAGATTCACCTGCAGTCTACTCACTTGCCCTCCAGACCACACTGAGGTCCTGGACCCCTCCCAATGGTTCGGTCCTCCTACAATATGTGGATGACCTATTGATTTGTAGTCCAAGTCAGGCGGCCAGTCAGGAGGATAGTTGGTCTCTGTTAGAATGGTTGTCAGGGAATGGTCACAAAGCATTTAAAAAGAAACTGCAATGGTGCCAAAAACAGGTTGAATACCTTGGTTTTACTCTAAGTCATGGTGAGCGGAATGTCAGTCACAAAAGAGCTGCGGCTCTCATGGGTCTACCCCACCCACAAACAAAATGGGACATGCTAACTTTTCTTGGTATGATTGGTTACTGCCGCCAATGGATACCTGATTGTTCATTCTATGATCACACTCTGAGGTCTGCCACACTTTCAAAGTCATCTGACATTCTCACATGGTCAAATGAAATGGTTGATGACTTTGTGTACCTGAAGAATGCTATGGTAACGGCCCCTGGTCTTGGACTACATGACTATAAGAAAATGTTTCATCTGTATGCTAGGGAAAATTGTACAACCATGGCGGGCGTCCTGGCTCAGGAACATGGAGGCAAGCTCCGCCCTGTAGCTTTTTTTTTCCAAAGTAGTGCCAACTCAGGTTCAGAGCATGCCTGCTTGTCTGAGAGCTGTTGCATCCTGTGCAATGGTGGTGGAAATGGCTATTTATTTCACATTGGGACATGAAACTACCCTACACACCACACATCAAGTTTCCTTACTACCAGGGGCAACTCATGGGGCCCCCAGGCAATAGGGGATCATGGGGCCCCTGTGTCCTTGCCCACACTCAGAAAAGCCTATAAAAAAGGTATCAGGGACATTTCATGGGGCCCCTACTGACCCCGGGCCCTCGGGCAGTGCCCGAGCGCTCGAACGGTCAGTCTGCCCCTACTTACTACTGAAAAACATACACACTCAACACATGTCAGCATAAAGGTTGAGCGGATATGCATGCTGGACAGACTGCAAGGAAACACCCTGGGAAACATCTCTTACACACCTGAGTCCCACTCCGTGTACCTTTATATAATACACCCCTCTTCTGCTCTTCATATTACTATCCTCTGTTCACAAATCTCATTTCTTTACCCCTCTGCTCCACCCCAAAACTTGTACATCTCCCCCTCATTGCTATCATCTCCCTACTATTGCTTTCATCACCTCCCCAAAATGCCTCTTCCACTCCTCCTTCTCATTTTCCTCTCCTCTGTTCCCAAAATCCATTCACTATATCCCTCTGCTCCTCCCAAACATTTGTATATTGTGCCCTCACTGCTTCCCTCACCCATTTATGGCACCCATCACCTCCTCCTATTACTCCACTCTCCCACTGACCCCAACACCTCCACTAGTAGTTTCTCACGCTCCTGCACATCCCGCCCATGCCACCTTTCTCACCCTTCTCCTCCTCATAACCGCGGGGGACATCTCCCCGAATCCTGGCCCTCCACCACCTCCCTCACCCGCACAAAACCCTCCCACCTCCACGTCCTGCCACAACCCCCGCAACTTAGTATCTGTCCCCCTGCTCCCTAAAATCTCCCCCCCGTTTTCATGTGCACTCCTGAACGCCCGATCGGTGTGCAACAAGCTTACCGCCATCCACGACCTCTTTGTTTCCCGCTCCCTCAACCTCCTGGCGATTACGGAAACCTGGATCCAGCCCACTGACTCTACCTCCCCTGCTGCACTCTCTCCTACGGCGGTCTCACCTGGACCCACTCACCCAGGCCCAACGGTCGTAAAGGTGGTGGGGTTGGCCTGCTCCTATCACCGCTGAGCACCTTCCGAGTCCTCCCAAACCCCCCCCTCCCTATCCTTCTCCTCCTTCGAGGCCCACTGCGTCCGACTATTCTCCCCAACCCCCCTGAAGATTGCTGTGATATACCGGCCTCCTGGATCCATACCCCGCTTCCTGGAAGACTTCTCCTCCTGGCTACCCTTCTTCCTCTCCTCTGAGCTACCCACTATCATCCTTGGGGATTTCAACATCCCTGTCAACCTCGACAACCCGGACACAGCCCGTCTCCTCCACTTAACCTCCTCCTTTGCACTTGCACAGTGCATACAATCCACCACCCACTCCGACGGTAATATCCTTGATCTTGTCTTCTCCAACCGCTGCGCTCCCCACACAACCTCACTAACACCCCCCTTCCCTCTCTCTGACCACAACCTGATCACCTTCTCTATCTCCTCATCCTCCAACGCCTACCCCTCCAAATGTCACACTACTACCAGCCGTAACCTCCGCAACCTTAACCCTGCCTCCCTCCACTCCGCAGTTGATCAACTCCATGACAGCATCCTCCCCCTGTCCTTCCCCGACTTGGCTATGACCGCCTACAACAATGCGCTGTCAACAGCCCTTGACTCACTAGCGCCTTTAAACCACACGCAACATCAGACCCCGACCGCTCCAGCCCTGGCAGACTGATCACACCAAAACCCTCAAACGACACAGTCGTGCCCTGGAGCGACTATGGCGCAAAACCAAATCCCAACAAGCCTTCACCCGATACAAATCTGCCTTCCACACCTACACCTCCTTCCTCCATACTGCCAAACAAGCCTACTTCCTGACCCTCATCAAGGCCCTCTCCTCCAATCCTCGCCGACTCTTCTCCACCTTCAACTCTCTACTCTCGCCACCCCCCACCTCCACCCAGCACCTCACTCACTGCCCTTGAGATTGCCAATCACTTCAAAAACAAGATTGACACAATTCGCAAGGACATTGCCGCAACTCACACGCCTTCTCAACCCGTCCCCTCTCACACAGCTACCCCCTCATCCCCCCTCCCCCTCGACATAACCCACAGGGACTTCGTCGCTGCTCAAACTCCCTCCAACCCCCTTCCCCCTCACTCAGCTACCCCCTACTACACCCTCTCCCACGGCCCCACCACTGCTCTGACCTCCTCTCCCACCCCACCCTACATTCCTCATACTGAAGCTCCCCCAACACTCCGCACCTTTGACCTTACTACCATCGAAGAAGTCTCCAAGATCCTCTCTGATGCCCGCCTCACCACCTGCCCCCTTGACCCTATCCCCACACAACTCCTACAACCTCCCTCCCCCTCCATCCTACGCTCCCTCACCCACATCTTCAATCTCTCCCTCTCCTCCGGCACTTTCCCTTCCCCTCTGAAACATGCACACATCACCCCCATACTTAAAAAGCCCTCCCTGGACCCCAATGACCCGAACAACCTCAGACCCATCTCCCTGCTCCCATTTACATCTAAACTCCTCGAGCGCCTAGTCTACGCCCGCCTATGCTCTCACCTCAACGACAACAACCTCCTCGATCCCCTACAGTCCGGCTTCCGTCCCCTACACTCCACCGAAACTGCCTTACTCAAACTCTCCAACGACCTGCTAACCGCCAAAGCTAATGGCCACTATTCAGTGCTCCTACTCCTTGACCTCTCTGCGGCCTTTGACACAGTCGACCACCCCCCCACTCCTCCTCAAAAAACTACACTCCCTCGGCCTCAGAGATTCTGCTCTCTCCTGGCTCTCATCCTACCTGTCACAACGCTCTTTCAGCGTTACCTATAATGCCACCACCTCCCTCTCACTCCCCCTCTCTGTTGGGGTCCCCCAAGGCTCTGTCCTCGGGCCCCTTCTCTTCTCCATCTACACCTCCTCCCTTGGCCAACTCATACACTCTCACAGCTTCAACTACCACCTCTATGCCGACGACACACAAATCTATCTCTCAACCCCCCCACCTCACCCCCTCGGTCTCCGCCCGAATCACACACCTGTTGAGCGACATATCAGACTGGATGTCGCTCCACTTCCTTAAACTGAACCTCTCCAAAACCGAGTTTCTTGTCTTCCCCCCAGCCCGGACACCACCCCCCATTGACTTCTCCATCATGTCCAACAACGCCACCATCAAACCGCCCCCCGCAGGCCAGAGTACTTGGTGTCATTTTGGACTCCAACCTATCCTTCCAGCCCCAAGTCCACTCTTTAACAAACTCATGCAGACTCCACCTCCGCAACATCGCCAAAATCCGCACGTTCCTAACTCCAGAAACCACTAAACAGCTCATCCACTCCCTCATCATATCGCGACTCGACTACTGCAACTCCCTCCTCACTGGCCTGCCTCGCCGCTGGCTATCCCCGCTTCAGTCCATCCTGAATACGGCTGCCAGACTCATTCACCTTTCCAACCGCTCCGTTTCCGCCACCCCCCTCTGCCAATCCCTCCACTGGCTTCCGATTGCGCAACGGATCAAATTCAAAATCCTAACACTGACGTACAAAGCTGTCCACCATACTGCCCCGAACTACATCACTGACCTAATATCCAAGTACCGCCCAGCACGCACACTCCGCTCCTCACAAGACCTCCTTCTCTCTAGTTCCCTGGTCTCCTCCTCCCATGCCCGCCTCCAGGACTTCTCCAGGGTGTCACCCATCCTCTGGAACTCCCTGCCCCAACCCATCAGATTATCACCTACTCTCCTCTCCTTTAGGCGCACCCTGAAAACCCATCTCTTCAGGGAAGCCTACCCCGCCCCCTGCTAACTTGCCGACCTCCTCCACTCCTTCCTACCACTCCATCCCCACACAGCTATCTCCTCCTGTGCCACCATCCCCTCCCTCCTAGATTGTAAGCTTGAAAGAGCAGGGCCCTCGATCCCCTCATGTTTTGCATTGTATTGGTATTGTTCTGTCACATGTTCTGTCCCCCTTTGTAATGTACAGCGCTGAGCGAACTATTGGCGCTTTATAAATACTGAATAATAATAATAATAATAATAATAATAATCTGATCCCAACTTGATTATTAAATATTCTTCAGCAAATTCAGGCCCTGCTCCAATTTTGAATGCCCTACTGGGCTAAAGGGAGAACAGGATGAAGTGGCACCAAAACACAATTGTATAACCCATGTACAGCAAGACACTGTAGATGGCTCATGCTCTAGGCCAAATGATAATACTTACCATGCAGGATATGCCATTGTGCAACTTCCTGACAAAATACTCAAAGCAAAGCCAATTCCATATCAGTCAGCTCAAGCAGCCGAACTGATTGCCCTTACAAGAGCATGTCAGTTATTTGCAGGACAGGATTTCAGCATTTACACAGACTCCAAGTATGCTCATGGTGCTGTACACGATTTTGGGGTCATTTGGGAGAGAAGAGGATTCATTGCTGCTGATGGCAAAATCATATCTCACTCTTCCTTGATATCTGACCTACTCAAAGCCATACAGTTATCAAACATATTAGCCATTCTTCATTGCAGGGCACATACAAATCGCAGAGATCATATTGCCAAAGGAAATGCATTAGCAGACAGGATTACTTCTAATGCCACCATATCTTTCCCAATTCTGGGAGTCACTCAACTCCCCGATTGGTGTTTTAGACTGGGGAATAATTCCCACAAGGGAAAGGGAATGTACTCTTAGTCCAAATTAAATTTATCTCATTCTGGAAGGAGGGATGGAACTTCTTCTGTGAAACTCTGGCAAGTAGATGGTAGAGCCCTGTATGAAAGTTTAAAAGGGATACAAGACAATGTGGGGAAAACTATGTTTGGATAATTTTTTATTTCACACTTGTCATCCCTGAATTTCGCTCTGCAATACAAAAATTGCCAATCTCCTTTGGAAACAACACCTATATCTGTTGTGGTAAGATCTGTTACCCTTGGATACCGAGTACTGTCCAGGACTGGTGCTATGTAGCCCAATTAGTGCCAATCATAGCAGCTACAGACCAAAAGGAACACCAGGTAAAAGCCAGTACATACCCAAAACACCAACTAACTCTGAGACAAAGAAGGGAAACCAAACAAGAAAAGGTAGATCTATTCTCTACAGGTGATAAGGTTTGGTCATGGTTCCCTACCTACACGGGATGGGGAATAACACTCATGAACAAAATAAATAATTACACAAACATTATTGATGATATATTGGAGAGGAACTCTAAGGGCATAGGGTTGCTAAATACCGAGACCAGAGCTATTAGAAAACAGCTGGAGATGCAAGAATTAGCCATTGAAAGCATGAGTGCTGCTCTGACAGGTTTGTGTGAGATGACAGAGGATTATGAATGTTGTACTTGGATACATAATACCACAATGACTGTTCCAGATTATTATGAAATAATAAAGCAACACAGGGAACAGGTAGATGGTTTAATGGAAGAAGCTAGAGCTATAGGAAAAGGTGGATAGGTGTTAGGAGGGAGTGGGGTCATTTTAAGCTTAGCTAGTTAGAGCTTGGAATTCCACTTTAAGGACTTTTGATTGGCTAGGATCAGGATTTGGTTCCGTCTTTTCATGGATGAAAGGTAATGCGGTAAGTATAGTAATAATATTGTTTTTTGTTTTATTTTTATACCTATGTTTTAATGCTTATTATATTGCATTGCGAGAGCTACCAAGCCGCAAAATACAAATGAAGGTTATCTGGCTATGTACAAAAAGATGAATGAGGTAAAGAATTGAGATCATGTTCATGATCTAAGAGGGGATTGAAAGGATCTAGATAACCTCCATTTTGTTGATGAACGCCACTTTAAGTATTAAGTTAGGTTTTTTGCAGATATATTAGAAGTTTAATGAAACTGTTTTAGCTTGCACCAGAGTGTATAAACAAAAGATAACATGACCCTGAAGTTTTCTTTGT
>CATNWA010004126.1:0-16902 GCA_951230385.1 Staurois parvus | reverse complement strand
GGACTCTTGATAGTCGTCTCCCCACGCTGCTGCTGGTTCAATTTTAGCTGCTTACACTCCGCCACTCTGCCATGGGCCCCCTGTACCGCCTCCTCATGCTGCTGCCAGGCCCGTAATCTGCCATGGGCCCCCGTACCGACTCCTCATGCTGCTGCCAGGCCCGTAATCCGTCATGGGCCCCTGTACCGCCCTCCTCATGCTGCTGCCAGGTCCAGAGTGTGTCATGGGTCCCTGTACGGCCTCCCATTGCTGCTGTCTCCATCGCCACACTCTGCCATGTGCCACTTTCAGGTCTCCTCACACTGCTGGTGGGTTCCATTTTGTCATAGGGTGCTGTATGGCCTCCCATTGCTGCTGCCTCCACCGCCACACTGTGGCTCCACACTCTGGTTTTGGCCCCGTGACTGCCCAAATGAGTGAAGTGTGCGGTGATTCTAAGATCGACGGCACTCATCTGCATGTCATACTGACTGACAGTATTATTTCTCTTCCCCAGCAGACTCCAAGGGCATTTAAATTAAAGGTACAGTGTTCTGCACTAATATAAAGGCTCTCTGAAGCCTAGAAACACCCTTTTTATAAGTTAAATTCGCAGCGAATATATTCGGCTTGAAGCGAATTTATTCGGCGAATTCGGCGAATCAGCCGAACCAAATTTTTGAATAATTCGCTCATCTCTAGTGATTACGGCCTTGCAAAGTAAGCAGGCTACAAGATGCTGATGCCAAGGTTGCCAGCTGGAAGGATTGGAAACTCTCTTACAGAGAAAGGATTAACCTGATTAAAACTTATCTGATCCCAGTATTTCTTTATGCCAGCTTTGACTTTGTTTTGCCAGTATCTTTCTATGCAAAGATTTACAGCTGTTTATTCCAGCTGTTATGGGGGAATAGACTGAATCTCATTAAGAGGTCTGTAACCTACCTTCCCAGGTGGATGGGTGGCCTAGGTAGGGTCAACCCGGTGGTTTTCTTTTCTCTGATGTTTTTGAAACATAATTTTGGTAGTATGCTGGCAGAGGAACTGCCTGGGTGGGTTGGTATTTTTCAGTCCTGGTTTAGACCTTTTCTTAGAAGCTGGGAGAATGGTGGGTCAGTGAAAATCCTTAGGGTCTGACTGGCAGCTCCCGACTTATGTTGCCCTGTGCCTAAAAATGCTTCGGCAGTGCCAAGTTACGGTGGAGGAAATTAAGTCTCTTCCTAGGAAGGCCCTGAAGAGGAGGGTTGTTGACTGGCCTTGAGGGTTTGCTCAGGCCCTGTTATGAGGTAGGGTCTGCGTTCGATGAATCTGGAGAGAATTCCTTTAAAGTTTTGGGATTTGGCCTGGCGATTGTTGCCTGGCAGACTCTATGTGAAGGGAAACATAGAAGTCTATAACTGGGTGGGTGGGGCTCTGGGTATCCATTTTCTTTCCCGCTTGAGTTGCGTGGAGTGGTCTTATGGAGCCTTTCAAACTCACTAGGATTTTGATTTTGAGACACTTTTTCTAGTTAGCTTAGTAGTCCGTCGTTACTTCAGGTGGAATGCATAGTGTCAGGTTTCCACTTGGAAAAAAGTCCTTCTAGTCGAGGTAGTGGTACACAACATTCTGAGTGAGATTTGGAAGATTTTGGTTCTTGAGAAGGACAGGTGGCGGCCGAGGGCCTGGACAAAGCAGTGGAGGAATGTCAGGTCCCTGTAGTTACTGTCAGTCAGTCTTTGGGTGTTCAGCTTTTCTTTCTGTCCTTTCATGTCCCCTAGATTTTTATAAGATCAGATTTTTGGAAAAAGGCTGCATGCATGGGTTCAATATTTAATCGATTCTTAGCCTGTGGGTGTGTTTAGGTGGAGGCAGGGTTGTGTTTTGCATAATTTAGTAGTTTGCGGATAATAAAATGATGTTTCCTTGTATATAGTTCTATTTATGTTATTTTTGGAAAAAAAAGCCGTTTTCTGTAATTTGCTGATGTAAGCTTGTTTATTTTTATTTATTTATGTATATATTCATTTTTATTTTATTTTTTGTTTATATGTAAATATGGTTTTAATAAATGATGTATGTTTGCAAGATTTTAAATAAACAAACATTTATAAAAAGAGTAGTGTGATCAGATGCTTTCCGAATTTAAAAATTGTGCTGCTTATATCCGGTGAAACTGAAGTGATGAAATGCTTATTGCTTCTAGTTTCCTAGACCATAGAGATGATTGGAACCATTCCAGTCTCTGATCAGATCTATGGTCAGCAGGCGGAACGGCTGCATTCTTGGGCTCCCCGGGGAGACGGGAGAACCCGAGATTGCTCTTACATCAAATCTGCCCGCTGTCTGAAAAAAAACAGTATCAGGGTGATGCCTGCAGCTGCAGCCATCATCCTGGTATAACCACACAAACTACAGTGATGTACCAGTACGTCGGTGGTCCTTGTTGGGCATACATCTAATGTTCTTTTTTTTCATGCAGACTGTGCTCTGAACGAAAAAAAACAGAAACTAACAGATTCCTCCATTCACATCGATCGAAGTGGATGAAGAAATCTCTGCCAGAAAATGTGCGTAGTATGCCCACCATTATACCATTATATTTAGACTATACCGTCTTGCATCCACCCACTTCTAATGTTGGGCATACATGTAATGTTCTTTTTTTCGTTCAGCCTGTGGAACATAACAGATTCCTCCAATCACATCGGTCGATGTGGATGAAGAAATCTGTGCCAAAAAATGTGAAAAAATATACATTCCTTTTTTAACTGCAGATGAGAAATCTCCTCTAGCAACGCTGCACACACACTGACGTGTATATTCTGAGATCAACACCCTCTTGCTGTCAGAATAAACAAATTGGTGTTGTAGCTGATTGGCGTTCCTGCAAAGCAAGCAACAATGGTTAACAATAAAACATAGAACATTAACTCAATAAAATTATTTTTTTTTTTACTTTTTAATTTTTTAATGTTTTTTCTTTTACTTTTTTTGTAACTTATAAGAACAGCCTCAGATTTCATGGCCTCTCATAATGCGATTTTACAGTTTCCTGACTAGCTAACATCTTTTGAGATCCTTCTGTGATAATTGTGAATATGTGTGCTAGACTGTGCTGTACCCTATACTAATAATCCACTAGTATGTGGTAGTGACAGAAGCAGCCCTTGAGGTAGAGACAAGGTTGGTCAGGACAGGAGGGACAAAAAAAAGCGGGTGTCATGTCTTATTCCGCGTCTGCTACAGACATCTTCTTTAAAGTGAAAATGCCTCTCATGCAGCCGGCTCACTGCATCTGGGTTTGGGGATTGGGCCACAGCACCTTCTGGATACAAAAGGGCTGTGATGATCTCTTCCTCAAATTTTAGGAAGGATCCACTTCGTCCAGTTGCTTTGTAAATAATAAAAGTGTTATATACTGTATTGCCAATTGAAATGCATAAATAGACACCTATTCAGGGTTGGGCAGTGAATGGGGGAAGTACGGGTGCTACAGAATCTGTGGGCTGCCAATCAGGATTTGCAAGCACATCCGGAAGGACACTGTAGGCTCTACAGGCCTGTGTTTGAATTCTTGGTGGCTGCGGGACACTACTAGTGCTAGCCACTACACCAGCTTGTACTGCATTTATGGGACTCACCACATCACCAAGTGATACTGCAGTGCTGGTATATAAAAATGCCAGGATGTGCCCTTGGTGATTGCCAGTTCACCAAAAAGTAGTTCAGCACTAGTACTGGCTCCCTGCTGCATATGAGACAAGTCCTGCATTCCTAGCACTTCAGCTACATGAAGTCATGTATGCCTGATCTTATGACCTCTTCTCTATCATCCGAGCTACCTGTCAGGGTGCCGCTGCTTTTTACAGGTTTGTATTCTGCGGTGGATTCTGTCAGGGAGGATTCCCCTTTGCTCTCATCTGACATGCTCATAATTCTGTAGGTCTCTTTACTAGTGTACCTTTCTTTGGACACTTTGGGCATTAAATTTGCAGGTACCTAGTGTGACTCATGGGAAATAGAGCACCTGGCAGGGACTGCTTCAACCACTGTCAGGGAATGCCATCCAAAAAGAACACCACAGCGCACGAATATGCGCAGGATTCTGGCAAGACAAACAGATGTGCGGGCACCTAAACAGAAGCGCGCGCGCTGATGTGCTCGCGCACATGGAGGCTGCCCATGGGGGGGGTCATTGTCAGGGAATGCCATCCAATGGTACAAGAAGAACACCACGGCGTACAAATATGCGCATGTGCAGGATTCCGGCAAGACGAACAGATGTGCGGGCGCCTGAACAGAGGCGCACACGGGCGCGCGCCTGTCACTAATGCTGGCGCTAAGCGGGCTATTTAAACTGGCCGCTGTGGTTATCTAGTTGCCGTATGGTCTTTTTCCCTGCTTCTGCTTCCTGACTTCTGTGTTTATTCCCTGTTGCCAAATCCAGCCTGCTCCTGACTACTGATTGATCATCTCCTGCCCTGACCCCTGGCTTGTCTCTGGATTACTCTTCTGCCTGCTTCTGATCGATTGACCTCCTGCTGCTGAACCTGGCCTGTGACCCAACTACTCTCCTGCCTGCTGCTCTTGTCTGATCTGTCTCAATCTATACCGAACCCGGCTCGTCTGACTCTGCTGCTCGCTGCACAGTGCACCTGCACCCATCCATCCTGCACGGAACCATCCTCATCCTGCTCTGATCTGCTCATCCATCCATCCTGCACGGATCCATCTGCACCTTGCTCTGGTCTGCCTCTCACCAGTCTCAGCGGTTCCTGAGCCGGGGTTGTACGAGAGGTCTGCCTCTTCACGTCAGGCTCACTACTCAGGTACGTGACAGTACCATACGGCCATGTCTGAGCCTGCAAGAGGACCCTCTCCATTGGACAAGATATGTCATCACCTGGCAGCACTCACCCAGGCTGTTAAGACTTTGCAGGATGGGTATGCACACTTGGAAGAACGCATACAAACCTTGGCCACACCTGCTCCTGTACCAACGGATCCGGCTACTTCTGCCATGGCCAGAGATACCACTGAATCCCGCACTAGTACAGTGGTTACGTTACCTTCCCCTGAACCCCGTGTGCCTACTCCAGAGCTGTTTAATGGGGACTTTATCTACAGGCCGGGATCCAAAAACACCAAACCTGATGCTCTCTCACGCATGTTCGAGGATCCAAAGGAGACTCCAAAGCCAGACACCATTCTACCAGCAGGGAATTTCTTGTTACTTCAGTCTGAACTCTTGTCTCAATTACAGCAGGCATCAGCAGGGGCATCCAGCCCACCCGAAATCACGGTACAGAGCAGGGAAGGGCTTTTATGGAAAGGGGAGCAAATTTTGCTATCCAAAGAGACATGAACTCTTGTCCTGGGTTACTGCCATGATCACCCATTAGCAGGTCACTTCGGGGTTTCCAAAACGTTGGAGCTGGCACAACGCACGTTCTGGTGGCCGAATATGGCTAAGGATTGTAAGATTTATGTAAGGACTTGCACCATCTGTAATTGGAACAAGACCACCTGAAACAAAGCCTGGGGATTGCTTAAACCTCTACCAGTACCTGATAGGCCATGGAAGATGATAACAATGGACTTCATAGTGGAACGTCCGCCTTCCCAAGGACATACCGCTATCTTTGTGGTAGTGGATCGTCTATCAAAAATGGCCCATTTTCTGCCACTAAGGAATACACCCTCTGCTTCTGAGACTGCCCAGATCTTCATTAAAGAAATCGTGAGACTCCATGGAGTTCCTATGAACATTGTCTGTCTCTGACCGGGGGGGTACAATTTACATCAAGATTTTGGAGAGCACTATGCGAAACCCTGGAAATCAAGTTGTCCTTTTCCTCTGCATACCATCCACAAACAAACGGACAAACCGAATGGACCAACTAGACTCTAGAGCAATACATCCGATGTTACACATCCTTCCTCCAAGTTGATTGGGTGGCACTCTTGCCTCTGGCAGAGTTCGCATATAACAACGCTAGTCATTCCGCCACTAAACAATCACCATTCTTCGCTAACTACGGGTTCCACCCTACCTTTTTACCTGACCTGATCCCAGAAACTTCTGGTCCTGCTGCCTAAGATACGCTAAATTTCTTTGTCTCTAACAATAAATTGTTACAGGAGGCGGTCGCAAAAGCCCAGGAAGACAACAAGTGGGTCTTCAACAGAAGTAGAAGGGGAGAACTGATTCTGCACCCAGGAGACCAGGTCTTTCTGGCTACAACCAATCTTAAGATGGCATGCCCTTCGAAGAAGTTGGCACCAAAGTTTGTGGGTCCATTCCCAGTAAGACACAAGATTAACAATGTTTCTTATGAGTGCACCCAGTCTTCCTTGTGTCACTATTAAAGCCTGCAGTACCGATCCCTTTCCTAATCGAAGATCAAGGGCTCCTGAGCCTATAAACATTGACTGGAAAGAGGAATTTAAGGTCGAGGCTGTTGTGGACTGTAGGAGAAGGAGGGGTCAGACACAATACCTTATTAAGTGGAAGGGTTATAATCCGGAGGAAAAACATGCCACAGACCTAATTCAGGACTTTTTTCATAGTCACCCGCAAAAGAGCAGCCAATTGGGCATCTGGAGGCTGCCCATGGGGGGGGTCATTGTCAGGGAATGCCATCCAATGGTACAAGAAGAACGCCACGGCGCACGAATATGCGCATGTGCAGGATTCCGGCAAGACGAAGAGATGTGCGGGCGCCTGAACAGACGCGCACACGGGTGCACGCCTGTCACTAATGCTGGTGCCAAGCGGGCTATTTAAACTGGCCGCTGCGGTTATCTAGTTGCCGTATGGTCTTTTTCCCTGCTTCTGCTTCCTGACTTCTGTGTTTATTCCCTGTTGCCGAATCCAGCCTGCTCCTGACTACTGATTGATCATCTCCTGCCCTGACCCCTGGCTTGTCTCTGGATTACTCTTCTGCCTGCTTCTGATCGATTGATCTCCTCCTGCTGAACCTGGCCTGTGACCCGACTACTCTCCTGCCTGTAATCCAAAATCCTCCTGCGCTACAAATGGCAAATAACTAACATAAAGCTGCCAACACTCACCTACTAATACCGAGTGCAGTGTGAATAAATGAATAAATAAATAGTGTGGCGCTCAAAATAAATAAATAAATACATATAAATACAAAAAAAGTGACCAATTCATATAACAAATCTAAAAAAAACCCCTGCAACTAACATCAACCAAAATTGATTATATGATGATATATAATAGTGTATCAAAGATGTAACTAAAGTGATCACACTTTAAATAAATCAAGTGTCTCAAATAAATATCGTGCTTAAAAATGACAAAAATAGTGACCAAATAGTGTAACAACCAATATATAGATCAAAAGTGCTAAAGTGCCAAAATTAGTGCAGAAAAATATATGTCCAATCCTTCTACAAATCAATGTAGACAATGTCCATCAAGTGATAAATAAATTCATGCAATATATAGTGATAATCGATTGGTGATTTGTGCCATAATCTTCTCCAAACAGTGGCTAGATTTCCTCCTCACCTCCTCTCTGCGACCCCTAAGGGCCAACAGGCTTGCAGGATCAACCTGGATCCTAAAATCACATGGGCCACCAACTTTCCTCCTTCATTGGATTCCTTTATGAGCCTCCTATTTCCCTTATTCAGCCAAGGTGTCTCTAGAGAACAGTGGCTCACCAATCCAGTGAGCCAAGAAAGAAAACACCCTCTAAGTGTAGTATTATATGACTCCTTTATTAAAAGATATGAAGTAGCATAACTCACATTCTTTAGCAGTCCTCCCTCCTCACCAATGTGTGGGTACACTGCATGTGAATTGGGACTTCCTGGGTATAGCAAGATGGCGTCGCACGCCGGAAGTGCATCACCGCGCACCGGAAACTGCGGACTCGCAAACCTACGCGTTACGTCACTGACAACTCGTGACTTCCTCGGGGTATCGCATGACAGGCGCAGTTCCTCCCTTTATACCGGACCTCTCCACCCACATCAATCGCGGCCCGCCTCGTACATACTCGGCGGTACCCGTGCCATTTTCTAGAAGACTAACCTTATTCTAACCGCGGCCATTTTCTAGGTGTCCTCCTATACCATTACTGCCGCATGTTACTGAATGGGAACATAATTTTGAAACCTTACTAATCATATGGGAAATCTATATATAATAACCTAAAACTACGGAGTCCTAATAATTTTAATACTAATATATTATATTTAATTTAAATTAATTAAAAATGAGAAATTACAACCTTTAATACATCTCAATACTATAATCCCTTAAAATCAATATAAAAAATATATAAAAATTAAGTAAAAATATTAAAATAGGGGATAAGCTTGCGGGGATAACCCTATAAAATCGACACTCATATTATTTTAATAAAAAAATATATATTCCATTAAAAAATATTGTATACTAATATGATACTACTATACGCTCCCTTCTACATGTAATCTACCCACACATTAACAGAGTAAAATCTACCTTAAGCAAATCCATTAAAATTTTCATATTATATAAGTAAATCAATCATACATATAGTGGATGGCCTTGATTACAATCAATAAGAAATCTTCCATATAAAACCCACAATATAAAAAAATAATAAGTGAAGAAATATTGGGTAAAAAGAACACCAACAAATACCACCTATATGTACCAGTATACATATTCATATAAATATCAAAAATTTGTACAAATATAAACCTCAGAAATCACTGATGAAGCAATTCAAGTCAAATTCGACATTTAACCCTTTAGGGACCTGAGTATTCATATAATAAATCCACCTGGACTCCGCCTTGCTTAGGGATTTTATTTTATTAGTCCCTCTCCAATGCCTCTTAAATTTTTCAATCCCCCAAAATTTTAATGTACTGGGGTCCTTATTGTGGTACTTTGCAAAATGTCTAGAGACACTGTGTTTTGGGAATCCCTTGTTAATGTTCTGGACGTGCTCTCTAAGTCTTTTCCACAAAGGCTTCTTTGTTCTGCCTATGTATTGGAGCCCACAATCACACTCTAGGCCAGGGGTGGGCAAACTTTTTGACTTGAGGGCCGCAATGGGTTCATATATTGGACCCGGGGGCCGGACCAAGAGTAGATGAATGATGTGTATGTGTCATCCATAGTAAGTATAGTAATATTCCCCCATAGTAAGCATAGTAATTCATTCATCCCCCATATAGTAATTCATCCCCCATATAGTAATTCATCCCCCATAGTAATTCATCCCCCATATAGTAATTCATCCCCCATATAGTAATTCATCCCCCATAGTAATTAATCCCCCATATAGTAATTCATCCCCCCCATAGTAATACATCCCCCATATAGTAATTCATCCCCCATATAGTAATTCATCCCCCCTATAGTAATTCATTCCCCATATTAATTCATCCCCCATATTAAGTCCCCAAGTCCCCCCTGTGTCAATTCACTTACCTTTGCTCCGCGCGTTCCTCTCGCCGTGTTCCCGTTCCGGCGTAGCATGAAAATCTGTCTCCTATGAGGATCTGTCCCCCTCAACGTATCTGCGCATGTGCCAGTTTCAGGCATTAGCAGCCGATCGGCGATCTCCGGCACATGCGCAGATACGTCGAGGGGGACAGATCCTCATAGGAGACAGATTTTCATGCTACACCGGTCTTCAGGGCGGACTGTGAGAGGAGCCTAGCTCCCCACACTCCGCGGGCCGGATTAAAAGGTCCGCCGGGCCGTATACGGCCCGCGGGCCGTAGTTTGCCCATTGCTGCTCTAGGCAATACACAACTCCTTCTGTTTTGCATGATATAAATTCATTAATCTGATATATTTGACCAGTAGCAGTGGCAGTAAAATTATTCCTTCTTTTATTCTGTCGTTTTGTGGCAACACAGGTAAAACAATTCCTGCACGGAAAAAACCCTTTTTCATTAAGGAAAGTGATGTGATTATTTTTGGGGGGGTCCAATACATTCCTGACCACCTTTGACCTAATAGTGGGCGCTCTCCTATATATGAATCTAGGACCGTCTGGTAATGACTCTCCTATAACAGGATCCAATTTAAGAATATTCCAATACTTCTTATAGATACTTTCTATCTTTTTGTAGTGTATATTGAAATCCAGGATAACCGCAGTCTGTGAATCTATCTGTTTATCCTTAATCCTGTCTACCAAAAAATTCTCCCTGTCAATATTACCCACTTCCTTTATTCTATGTTCTATATCTTCTTTCAAATAGCCTTTTTCAATAAATCTGGATCCTAATATTTCAGCTTGTTTGAAAGTAATCTTGTGCATAGGTACAATTCCTTCTAATTCTAACAAACTGACCTTTAGGGATATTAAAAATCCAAGGCGGGTAATGGCAACTCCCCCTAGGGATAAACCCATTATGGTCAACCGTTTTAAAGTGAGTTTTAGTAGTGATATGGCCATTACTTAACCTAATATTAAGATCCAAAAAATTTATATCTTTATTACTACACTCCCACGTAAATCTAATATTTTTTTTCATTATCATTAAGTTTATTCAAAAATGTAGATAAGGTGGTCAGCTCCCCCTCCCTTATATCGCTACTCCTTTTATCTGTTTGTAGTATTTGTTGTCATGCCAGAAATAGTTGTGGTTCAGACAAAACTCCAGACAATCTAATATATATTTTTTCTGGGTCCAGGATAAATCACTGTATGTCCTGAGTCCCCAACTTACTGCTTCCATTGCATCATCATGGCTAATAATAGTGTACAGTGAGGATACGTCCGCACTAGCCAGAAAAAGCTCTTGTCCACCTTTAAATTCATTCAATATTTGTATGAGTTGCTTCGTATCTCTCAGATATGATTTCATTTGCTTTACTACTGGTTGTAGGAACTCATCAATGTATTGTCCCATTCTTGCCAGAACCGATTGTATGCCATTTGCAATTGGCCTCCCTGGTGGATTTTTTTCATCTTTGTGGATTTTGGGAACGGTATATATAACCAGTACATCATCAATGTACCTTTTATAAATTTTCAACTCCTCTGGGTATTCTTGGTATAAGTCCTTACTTTCCCAATATCCCATAAAAATATTTGCCACACTTGGCGCATATCTAGCAACCATCGCTACTCCTTTTATCTGTTTGTAGTATTTGTTGTCATGCCAGAAATAGTTGTGGTTCAGACAAAACTCCAGACAATCTAATATATATTTTTTCTGGGTCCAGGATAAATCACTGTATGTCCTGAGTCCCCCAACTTACTGCTTCCATTGCATCATCATGGCTAATAATAGTGTACAGTGAGGATACGTCCGCACTAGCCAGAAAAAGCTCTTGTCCACCTTTAAATTCATTCAATATTTGTATGAGTTGCTTCGTATCTCTCAGATATGATTTCATTTGCTTTACTACTGGTTGTAGGAACTCATCAATGTATTGTCCCATTCTTGCCAGAACCGATTGTATGCCATTTGCAATTGGCCTCCCTGGTGGATTTTTTTTATCTTTGTGGATTTTGGGAACGGTATATATAACCAGTACTCTACATGTATCTGGTACAAGATATCTAGCTTCCTTTTTGTTTAAAATACTTTTCTCTACTCCCCTTTTTACTAATAATTCTAATTCTTTTTTTATATTGCACTGTAGGATTTTTGGTTAATATCAGATATGTATGAATATCCTCCAATTGAGTGGCTAATTCACTCATATAATATTCTTTTGACAAGATCACAATACCTCCTCCCTTGTCAGCTGGTCTAATGACTAAATCATCCCTCTTACTCAATTTCTTAATACCTATCTCCATGCCAATATTCCTAATAGTCTTGGGGATAACCAATTTTTCCAAATCATTGGTGACCATTTTTTTAAAAGCATCAATTTGAATATTGTTTGAAATCTGAGGGTTAAAAAGTGATTTATTTTTAAACTTCATGTGGGTGATTTTACTACTCGGGGCATTACTTAAAACATCCTTGGCCCCTGGTTGCCCTAAAAAATATTTTTTAATGTTAAGCTTCCTAATAAATTTCTGAGTATCAATATAAATGTTGAATTTATTTGCAGGTGCAGGGGGGG
Organism: Staurois parvus; assembly: GCA_951230385.1. Taxonomy (NCBI): domain Eukaryota; kingdom Metazoa; phylum Chordata; class Amphibia; order Anura; family Ranidae; genus Staurois; species Staurois parvus. Next base: position 4,874 of record CATNWA010004126.1, on the reverse strand, counting down.
CATATTTAAGGCCCTTAAATAGGACCAACAATTCTTCTTTGAATAAAGTAATCCCACTCACATTAAATACCCCTTCCCCTACTACTCTCTTTTTCTTTTGTTTTTGGTGGCCTGCCCTGCATCCCCTCCTCTTCCTGGACTTCTCCACCCTTCTCTTGGAGGACTCCTCCCCCCTAAATCTCTCTCTAAAAAATCCCCTTGAGGGTAATCAGGCCTCAATGGATCAAACCTGTTAAAACATTGGGATGGGACTCCTTTCTTCTTGTCTCTGATAGTCCCACCTCCCATCAGGGTACTGTCTCTCATAAACATTTACATTGGGCATCCTAGGATAATATGGTCTGGGAAGGGGATATTGATTGGGTACTGGATAATAGTGAGGCCTATAATTTTGAAAATAAGGCCTCTGATTGTATGGTGGGCCCTTCCCTTGAGGTTTCCTATAGCCCATATTTCCATTTTTAGGTTTCCATCCATTCTTGGGTGTACGGTATGTTTGTGAATGATGATTGTTAACTGTCTGGTTGTGTCCTCTAGAGTTTTCCTTATGAATAGGTGCATTATTTCTGTCCCCCTCCTCTTTACTTTTAACCGGAGTCGTATTTGTGGAGGCTGTCTCAACTTCATTTAAGGAAGACTGCCACTTAAAAATTTGGTTCTTTTTCATATCATTAAGGTCACGTTGATATTTTTTTGACTTCCTATATTTAATCTCCTGATCAACCTTATCCAAATCCTTATTCAGACGTTTAGTCAAATTTTGCATCTCTAAGGTGTCTTTTAATGGTTCAATTTTATCTTTGATTTCGCCAATCTGTTTTTCCAAGTTCCTCAATTTTTTCTGTTTTCTTTTTAGGAGGAACATAACCAGTTCCAACCCTTTTTCATGGAAAAAATTGAACCATTCCTCAATTCCTTCTTGGTCTGTTAATCCATCGCAAATGGGTACATCCCACCTTAATCTCCTAGGCACTAATTTATCCTTGAGATATTTTTCATGGGTGATTATGTCCCACCAAACTGACACCTTCTTCTCCATCCGGTGCCCTAGTTTCCTATATTGTGACTCAAGGTCACCCAAGGGTCCCCCTTGGGGTTGATTAAAGACCTCTTCAATATTAATGGATCTATTTTCCAGGAAACCAAATACTTCCATTTTCAGCTGCTAGAGGTAATTAAAAGGTATTCAAAGAAGTCTGAAAGTAATCCAAAATCCTCCTGCGCTACAAATGGCAAATAACTAACATAAAGCTGCCAACACTCACCTACTAATACCTAGTGCAGTGTGAATAAATGAATAAATAGTGTGGCGCTCAAAATAAATAAATAAATACAAAAAGAGTGACCAATTCATATAACAAATCTAAAAAAAACCCCGAAACTAACATCAACCAAAATTGATTATATGATGATATATAATAGTGTATCAAAGATGTAACTCAAGTGATCACACTTTAAATAAATCAAGTGTCTCAAATAAATATTGTGCTTAAAAATGACAAAAATAGTGACCAAATAGTGTAACAACCAATATATAGATAAAAAGTGCTAAAGTGCCAAAATTAGTGCAGAAAAATATATGTCCAATCCTTCTACAAATCAATGTAGACAATGTCCATCAAGTCATAAATAAATTCATGCAATATATAGTGATAATTAGAGATGAGCGAATTATTCAAAAATTCGATTCGACTGATTCGGCGAATTCGTGAAAAAATTTCGATTCGAGTCGAATATATTCGCTGCGAATTTAACTTATAAAAGGGTGTTTCTAGGCTTCAGAGAGCCTTTATATTAGTGCAGAAAAACTGTACCTTTAATTTAAATGCCCTTGGAGTCTGCTGGGGAAGAGAAATAATACTGACAGTCAGTATGACATTGCAGATGAGTGCCGTCGATCTTAGAATCACCAGCACACTTCACTCATTTGGGCAGTCACGGGGCCAAAACCAAGAGTGTGGAGCCACAGTGTGGCGGTGGAGGACAGCAGCAATGGGAGGCCCATACAGCACCCTATGACAAAAATGGAAACCACCAGCAGTGTGAGGGAGACCTGAAAGTGGCATATGGCAGAGTGTGGCGATGGAGACAGCAGCAATGGGAGGCCGTACAGGGACCCATGAGAGACTCTGGACCTGGCAGCAGCATGAGGAGGCTGGTATATAGGGGCCTATGACAGATTAGGGGCCTGGCAGCAGCTATGGGAGGGTGCCCGTAATCTGCCAGCACACCTATGTCAGATGGACACACTCTGGACCTGGCAAGCAGCATGAGGAGGCGGTACAGGGGCCCTGACAGATTTACAGGGCCTTGGCAGCAGTCATGAGGTCACGTTAGGTACGGGGGCCTCATGGCAGAGTACGGAGCATGCAGCCGCACATGGGAGCGCCGCGTACATGGGGGACCCATGACACACTCTGGACACTGGCAGCAGACATGGAGGAGGCGGATACATGGGGCCCCATGACAGATTAAACACAGGCCTGGCAGCAAGCAAGCAATGAGGAGATGACGGCCGCAACCTGGGGCCCATGACACAACTCTGGACCTGGCAGCAGCATGAGGAGGCGGTACAGGGGGCCCATGACAGGATTACGATGCCTGTGCAGCAGCACTGAGGACAGTAAGGAACGTTCAGCTTCTAGCAACGTCGAACGGGTGCGTGCTTCGACAAACTCGTTGCTCTCTAGGAAACGGATCTTCCAAGATAAGACTCTCACCTGTCGGAAAATCCGTGATGATAAGTCAGCAGGAAAAAGGATCATTCTGAAACGAGCGGTAATTACTTGCCAAACAAGCTTAGGAAACAGGGGACCCTTGACAGATTACGTGTCCCATGGCAGCAGCATGAGGATGTCGGGCGTTAACGGGCTAGCCCATGGCACGATTACGAGCTGGCAGCAGGGCAATGGGAGGCCCGTAATACTGTCCTACGCACCCCAATTGAACAAAACCCAAATGGAACACACCATCAGTGTGTGATTAGAAGTCCGTGAAAGTGGCACATGGCAGGGAGATGTTGGCCGTGGGATGGAGACGCAGCAGCAATGGTAGGGCCCGTACAGGGGACCCATCTCGAGAGGAGCCACTGTAGCGACCAGGCAAGCAGCATGTAGTGCTGCGGATTACAGTGGCCCAATGGCAGATCCAGAGGGACCTGGTGCCAGCCATCAGCTAGGTGAGGTCCCGTGAACACTGCTCGCAGCCACCTCCTAAGACCAAAAATAAGGAACCACCCGCCGTGATGATGAAGGACAGCAAAAGTGGCAACAGATGCCCACAATCGTGCAGGTATGACCGCATCATGGTGAGGGACCGATTAAAACAATGGAACAACACCTAGAGAGAGGACCTTGTAGCAGCACCATGAAAGAGGCATACTGGGCACGAGTGTGGCGATATAGGGACCTGGCACAGACACATGGGTAGACCGTAAAACTGGCAGCACCGCAAAGATGACAAAAATGCGGCACACACCTGGCAGTGTGAAGACCTGAATTAGTGAGAACGGTCATACTACTACACTGTTGGCACCGCCAGCAGCATGGCCAAGTATTTAACTGGGCCTGGCAGCCAGGCAGCAGCTATGGGAGGCCCGCGTAATCTGCCAGCACCCTATGACAAAAAATGGAACACACCAGCAGTGTGTGACAGACCTTGAAAGATGGCACAATGGCAGAGTGTGGGATGAGACATGTCATAAGTGGGAGTGCCGTACATGGAGCATGAGACACTGTGGATCCTGGCAGCAAGCATGACTGAGGCGATAACAGCGGGTGTTCCCAAGTCAGATTAGGGGCCAGGCAGCAAGCACAGGAGGCCCGTAATCTGCCAGCACCCTATGACAAAAAAATGGAACAAACCCAGCAGTGTGAGGAAGACTCTAAGTGGCACATGGCATGAACACCTGTGGACCTGGCGCAGCCTGAAGAATTCGACAGGGGCCCCCTGGCAGATTAGGGGCCCCCCTGCGCCAGCAGCTCTATGGGAGGGCCCGTAATCTGCCAGACACCCTATGCCAAAATATGGAATCACACACAGGCAGTCGTGTCTGAATGCGATACCTGAAAGTGGCCACATGGCAGAGTGTGGCGAAGGAGACCAGCACAATGGGAGGCCCGTGTACAGGGGACCCATGACACACTCTGGACCTGCAGCACATGAGGAGAGGTTGGTAAAGGGGCCCAATGGCAGACTTACGGGCCTGGCAGCAGCAATGGGAGACCCGTAATCTGCCAGCACCCCTATAGACAAAACAATGGAACACACCAGCAGTGTGAGGAGACCAGAAAAGTGGGCAACAATGTTTTTGGGGCATGATTCAATGGCGGATTTAGTCGTTTGTGTCATGAACTTGTGGATTCATTGAAATCAGACTAATCCCGCTTTTTATTTTTACAAACGTGAGTCTCTCCACACTTTGGGGGCAGTCGTGTCCTCCGCATTACAATACCTCCCGCCGCCTAAACACCGCTCCGAGCCACGCTAAAAATGGCCGGGCATGACAGCCTTTCAAGGGCAAAATTTAGCTAGTTGGGGCCCCAAGGTCAAGTTTCGTTGCCCAGTAGCAAGGGGGGTTGTCTACCTCGGTTGGGAGGGGGCTGTCCAAGTAGGCCTAAGCCTGTTGTTTTTAGGCCGCTCCAGGTCCACCTGATGGGGCTGCGCTGCGGCTGGTTTTAGTTTCCTCCCCCCCGCGCTGGTGAAAAAAGCTACTCATCATCGACTGCAGACGAGGCACCGCTGCTGGTGGAGCTGCCACTGCCCACCACCCCACCCCTCCCCCTGCTGCCATGGCGCGGAACCGGTGCACAGGGCCCCCCTGTTGAGGAGGACGTTGGCGCAGAAAGGCGGACCAACGACTACATAGGGGGGTT
>CATNWA010004125.1:0-16236 GCA_951230385.1 Staurois parvus | reverse complement strand
TCTCTGCCTGTCTGCGCCAACGTCCATCCTCAGACACTGTGGGCCCTGTGCGCTCGCGTTACACTGCCATGGCAGCAGGGGAGGGGTGGGGTGGTAGGAGCAGTGGCAGCTCCACCAGCAGCGGCTGCCTCAGTCTGCAGTCGATGATGAGTAGCTTTCTTCACCAGCGCAGTGAGGAAACTACTAACCAGCCGCAGCAGCAGCAGCAGCAGCATCAGCATCAGGTGGACCTGGAGCAGGACCTCAAACAACAGGCTTAGGCCTACTTGGACAGCACCCTGCCAACCGAGGTAGACAATCCCCTTGACTACTGGGCAACGAAACTTGACCTTTGGCCCCAACTAGCTGAATTTGCCCTTGAAAGGCTGTCATGCCCGGCCAGTAGCGTGGCATCGGAGCGCGTGTTTAGTGCGGCAGGAGGTATTGCAACTCCGCGGAGGACACGACTGTCCACCCAAAGTGTGGAGAGACTCACGTTTGTGAAAATGAATCAGGCGTGGATTAGTCTGGATTTCAAACCACCAGTTCCTGACACAACTGACTAAATCCGCCATGAATCATGCCCCAAACATGTGCCACTTTCAGGTCTCCTCACACTGCTGGTGTGTTCCATTTTTTGTCATAGGGTGCTGGCAGATTACGGGCCTCCCATAGCTGCTGCCAGGCCCCTAATCTGCCATGGGCCCCTATACCGCCTCCTCATGCTGCTGCCAAGTCCAGAGTCTCTCATGGGTCCCTGTACGGCCTCCCATTGCTGCTGTCTCCATCGCCACACTCTGCCATGTGCCACTTTCAGGTCTCCTCACACTGCTGGTGTGTTCAATTTTTTGACATAGGGTGCTGGCAGATTACGGGGCCTCCCATAGCTGCTGCCAGGCCCCTAATCTGCCATGGGCCCCTATATACCGCCTCCTCATGCTGCTGCCAAGTCCAGAGTCTGTCATGGGTCCCTGTACGGCCCTCCCATTGCTCCCACTCTGCCATGTGCCACTTTGAGGTCTCCTCACACTCCTGCTGTTTTCCATTTTGTCATAGGTTGCTGGCAGATTACAGGCCTCCCATAGGTGCTGCCAGGCCCCAAATCTGCCATGGGCCCCCGTACCGCCTCGTCACGCTGCTGCTGGGTCCACAGTGTGACATGGGTCCCTGTACCGCCTCCCATTGCTCCCACTCTGCCATGTGCCACTTTGAGGTCTCCTCACACTCCTGCTGGTTTCCATTTTGTCATAGGTTGCTGTATGGCCTCCCATTGCTGCTGCCTCCACCGCCACACTGTGGCTCCAAACACTGGTTTTGGCCCCGTGACTGGCCAAATGAGTGAAGTGTGCGGTGATTCTAAGATCGACGGCACTCATCTGCATGTCATACTGACTGACAGTATTATTTCTCTTTCCCCAGCAGACTCTAAGGGCATTTAAATTAAAGGTACAGTGTTCTGCACTAATATTAAGTCTCTCTGAAGCCTAGAAACACCCTTTTTTAAGTTAAATTCATAGCGAATATATTCGACTCGAATCGAATATTGTCCACGAATTCGCCGAATCAGTCGAATCAAATTTTTGAATACTTCGCTCATCTCTATTAATGGGCATAATGTGATCTACTCAGACATCCCCTGGTTGAAACAATCTCAGAGGAAAAAACCTATTGTCCAGAATAGATTCTCTGGAATTAAGTTATAGTTTCCCATAGGATGCATAAACTTGCATACTTGCCAAAAACATTTTACAGCGCTATCATGGGACATCAGAATTGTTTAATCATCTGTCTTACACTCATCAGTCAGCAATGAACAGCTGTTATCAAATAAATAGTGGAATCCCATGGGGCACAATTATTAAACTATTCACACCTTCACTGCACCTCACTACTCATTTCTTTGAGTTTAATTTAACACATTAATTTGATGTAATAACAATATGACTGACATATTCCAGGGATAAACCTCAACAAGTACCATCATAGTAATTTGTAGCTATCATCTGTTTACAAATATATGCAACCTTAGAATCAACATTTAATCGGATTGGGTATCATGTGGAAGAATTTGTTTTATGCCCTTGCAGTGACTTGCCCTCCTAGTTAAAAAATGAATAAAGTTTGGGTTTGCCACCAGCATGGGTATGAGGTGAATCCTGTTTGAGGTCCAGGAGCATTTAGATGCTGATTCACTCGAGGAAATTATTTTTAAACCATAATGCACTGCATGGCCTTTAAACTATGGCCAGCAAGTTATGAAAGGACAATAAAGGGGCTTTTGGATTATTATTCAGTTTGTGCAGTGCTTTACAATATGATGGGACAGTACAGTTACAATACAATTTAACACAAGAGGGTCAGGAGAGCCCTGTTCGTGATAGCTTACAATGTAGTGGGGAGGGCAAGTGGTACAGAAGTGTCAAATACGAAGAGCCTGAAGGTGCCGTAGCTCAGAATGAAGATCAGAAGGATTGGCAGCGGGATTAGTGAGTATAGAGCATCTTCGTTTTCTGATGGTGTCTTGCTATATTTTTTTACCATTTACAGTGTAGCTTTAAATCACATTTTCTATGAATTAAACTTTAAAAATAATAAATATCATCCATAAAGAACCCCTTTTTGTGCAGAAGCGTAATTTGTTTGATGCATAGATAACGTAGCTGATATATGATGGGAAGAGGATGTATAAAATTATTTTATGTGGACTTAAAAAGAACATTTTCTACACTTTACTAAAGTTTTCATTATTATTATACAGTATTTATATAGCGCCAACAGTTCGCTCAGCGCTGTACATTACAATGGGAGACAGAACATGCGACAGTACGATAACAATACAATGTGATACACGAGGGGTTCAAGGGCCCTGCTCCTTGGAGCTTACAGTCTAGGAGGGAGGGGATAGTGGTACAGGAGGAAATGGCTGTGGGGGATGGAGTGGTAGGAAGAGTGGAGGAGGTCGGTAATTAACAGGGGGTGGGGTAGGCTTCCCTGAAGAGGTGGGTTTTCAGGGTGTGCCTAAAGGAGAGGAGAGTAGGTGATATTCTGATGGATTGGAGTAGGGAGTTCCAGAGGATGGGTGAAGTCCTGGAGGCGGGCATGGGAAGAGGAGACCAGGGATCTAGAGAGAAGGAGATCTTGTGAGGAGCGGAGAGTGCGTGTTGGGTGGTATTTAGATATTAGGTCAGTGATGTAGTTTGGGGCAGTATGGTGGACGGCTTTGTACGTCAGTGTTATGATTTTGAATTTGATCCGTTGGGCAATCGGAAGTCAGTGGAAGGATTGGCAGAGGGGGGTGGCGGAAACAGAGCGGTTGGTAAGGTGGATGAGTTTGGCTGCTGTATTCAGGATCGACTGAAGCAGGGATAGCCTGTGGCGAGGCAGGTCAGTGAGGAGGGAGTTGCAGTAATCGAGTCGTGATATGATGAGGGAGTGGATGAGCTGCTCAGTGGTTTCCGGGGTTAGGAACGTGCGGATTTAGACGATGTTGCGAAGGTGGAGTTTGCATGAGTTTGTTAGTGATTGGACTTGGGGCTGGAAGGATAGATTGGAGTCAAGTATGACCCTAAGTACTCTGGCTTGTGGGGCAGGCCTGATGGTGGCATTGTTGGACATGATGGAGAAGTCAGTGGGGGGTGGTGTGCGGGCTGGGGGGAAGACGAGGAGCTCGGTTTTGGAGAGGTTCAGTTTAAGGAAGTGGAGCGACATCCAGTCTGATATGTCGTTCAGTAGGCTTGTGATTCGGGCGAAGACTGAGGGGGTGAGGTGATGGGTGGAGAGATAGATTTGCGTGTCGTCGGCATAGAGGTGTGATGAGGGGGTTGCCGTGTGAGAGGGGACGGGTGGGGAGGAAGTTTGAGCAGGGGCGATGTCCCTGCAAATAGTGTCAATCTTGTTTTTGAAATGATTGGCAATCTCAAGGGTGGTGAGTGAGGTGCTGGGTGGAGGTGGTGGCGGAGAGAGTAGGGAGTTAAAGGTGGAGAAGAGCCGTCGAGGATTGGAGGAGAGGGTCTTGATGAGGGTCAGGAAGTAGGCTTGTTTGGCAGCGTGGAGGGAGGAGGTGTAGGTGTGGAAGGCAGATTTATTATTATTTTCATAATTGGTGGTTTTGTTTATGTATTTTGTGCTTAAAAAGAAATTTACAGACTTATAGGCATTCTGTTTGTTTTTGTAAGTTGTTTAATACAATTAAATAGGTGTAATGTCAGTTGAATGACTGAATAGCTATTGAAGATTTTCTGTCCTCATTCTGTAGGACATTTATGTATCGTTTAGACCAGGGGACTCCACACTATGGCCCTCAGGCCACATCTGGCCCACTGCGAGATTTTATCTGAGCCACAGCTGGGGTCAGAGATATCAGATCAGGAGATCTCTGCTTCCATGGTCTCCAGTGCAAGTTTGACAGAAACACTAATGTAAGAAGGGACTCTGATAATCACTGCTGTAAGGGGAGACTCTGAGGGAAACCCTGGGGTAAGGAGGAATCTGACATAAACACTGATCTCAGGAGGGACTCTGATGGGGAACCTGATGTAAGGAGGAACTCTGATATAAACTCTAATGTAAGGGAGAACTCTGATAGGGAACATAGGGAACTTATATAAAAGGGACTCTGATGGGGGACCCGATGTAAATGGGGACTCTGATGAGAACACTGATGTTTTACTAACATTTTTGGTTTTGTTCTGAACTATATCATGCTGATTACAAAAAAAAAAAAGATTCAGGTATTCATTCATTGAAATTTTAATTAATTTACTTAATGAAAAAAAGTAGGCCAAGCCATTTGAAGTGCACTATTGTTCTGTAATATGTTATAGCAGGTTGGTGATATGCAACACCAATTTTGAATGAATAGGTCAAGGTATACAAGGTATACAGGATTTCCAAAATCCTCGTTGAAGATCTGCAATCCATTACAAATCCACATACACAGCATAATCAATCACATTTTCTTCTCCAAATGTTTTTATTTGTTTTAAATGAATCAATCATGTTTTAGTCACCTATTATGTATGTTTTTGTCAACAATTTATAATTTCACTCCCTGGGGGGCTTTAGGACACCATGATTTATCCTGGAAAAGGGGCTCTAAATAACTAAAAAGGCAAAAAATATAAATAAATGTGGAATTCTAGTTAAATTCTGAGGCTAAATTTTCTCCCACTCCCATTCTAAGACTATTCTATCTACCCTGTAAAAGAAAAGATGAATATACTTACCTTTCTGAAGCCGATCTGGTTCAGTCACATGATCAAGTACCAGTACCAGCTTCATTGTAGAGGAGAGGCAGCAAAAATGGCTGTAGAGCATGGGCAATGACATCACCCATAGGCTTACTAAGGAACAGCCGTTGTCAGCTATCCTTCCTGTACGCTGAAGACAGAGCTGGAAGCTGGACATGTGATCGCACCAGAGCGACTTCAGTATAGGTAAGTACAGGCATCTTTTCTTTTACAGGGTAGATAGAATAGTCTTGGAAAGGGGGTGGGCATAGGATTAGATTTGTTAGAATTTGAGAGGAATTACACTTTAAAGTGGAACTGTATGCAAAATCACAAGTGGCCCCCTGTATCATAGTATTATTACATGCTGACCCTGCAAGTAAACCTGTTTTTTTTTCCACTTTCTGTAAGTCTACATTCATCTGGGGTGAAAAGGGTCTCTGTTGGTGACAAATAATGGATTCTTGCCTGCGGATCTAAACCATGCGTGTACAAAGTGTGTGTGTGAACAACAGCTGCTGCCAGTGGTTGCCATCAGATTTGTACTCGATTTGTAGGAATCAATGACTGGCGCCAAACGCTGTTAACATAGAACCATTCATCTGGTTGGTTACATGAAAAAACACCCTCTAACTGACCCTGGATGGGTGCATGCAGATAGTGTGTGCTTCCAAAGATGTCATTCCCATGCAGGTTCTACAAGAAAAACAAGCCTGTCACACCTAATTGGCCAGTTTTTTATGTGGCCACAGCTGCATTCCAACTTAGCATTTAGTGACCTCTGACAGCAGAAAATTATCTGTCCATGTGAATGTAGCCTATCAAATCAAGCTGTCCAAAAAAATGGCAGTTGCAGTCATTAACACTGACAGTGGTACAAAGTCAACTTTTATTCATATTAAAGACCCACTCTGGGCTGCAGTTAAACATGTAGTGAGGTCCCCCAACTCTGCATGCTCAATTTCCTAGGAGGGAAGTACAAACACTTTTCCTATTCCTCAACCCCACCCCAATGACCCATGCTTGCCTATGCTGTCCAGCACACCCAGGATATGGGGTGGGGAATCTTCAAGTATAACGAAAAACTGAGGGCCAGACAACAGAGTGAAGTGGCTTTGAGGGACCAGTTGCACAGCAGGGATGAAGCCTGAGGAAGCAAGGAATACTTGTACTTTTTTATTCCCGCCTAACCAAACGAGCATTTAACTTCTGCAGTGAGGACTCCACTGTATGGATAAATTTAACAACAGCCTGGAGTAAAGTTTTAAACCTTTTTGTAATTGCTTAAACCGTGTTAGCTGAGTTTAGGTTTTAATTTGCTTGATTCTTACTTAAACTCAATTTAAAATGTATTAATTTAAGACTACCCTGTCCTCAGTGTGGCAACAATGCTGTGTGACTTTAGCACCGCACAATTAGCACTGTCACTCTATTACACAAAATTTAAAAAAACTCCACTGGCAGCTTCAGCAGGTAATGATATTGTGTTATCAAAGACTGAGAAGGGAAAAAAGCTCCACTAATGCTACTGACAGACTGCATCATACTGTATGAGTCATTTTTTCTGCCTATAGTTACACTTCCTTCACATATACACCTTCATAATATCTAAAACAATATAGTAGTTGGGTTTGTCTCCTTTAACCCAAGAACAAGCAGAGAGAACAGATTTTCAAAAGACAAAACAATTAAAGTCACTATCTTCGATCCTCTTTGTCCCATGATTTAAACCTTCATTATTGGCCCATTCATGCAAAGGTTTAGCTTACAATTGGTTGGGTGAAAAGAGGAATGTCACTGAAGAACATTGAGCTATAGAGAGGTCATTGGTTTCTACTTAATTGAAAAGCTGTAGTCAAATGAAAACGGTTTGAGCTTAGAAAATTGTTGCCTTCATTAAATGTAAGTGATAATGCACATTCATTTGCAGACAATAGTAGAGTAATTAAGAGGAAATACATCATTAATGAGTAACCCAACAACAGGTTACAGTGCTAATCCAAAGACATAATTTGGGTTCCAAACAAAAAAGGTCAACCAGCTCTGTTTTTTTCTTTTACTCAGTAAGTCTATCAACATAGAGCACCTAGGCATCATGTGCACAATTACACAACTAATCCTTTTTATGTGAGTAAAGTTACATGACATATAATAATTAAAACTCATTTTGATACACATAGGTTTAACATCTTTTACTTCCTACTGTGCTGAATAAACTTACATTTCATATCCATACCTATAGACAAACATAAAGCGTAGTCACTCTTTACTCACCTTGTTAAGCAATGGGTTCAGACACCCCTTTAATTTCCTTTTTCACAATCCCCAGGATTCCTATACACTCTCTCCGGGAATATAAATTCCACTACTTCCTGCACCCCAGGGCTCAGAGGGACCACACCCGATGGGACAGCAGTGACTGGGCATGTGAGCTGTGACCAGGCGCTGGTCCTTCCAATGGGTAACACAGATGGATGGCTGAAGGAAAAGGATGGGCTGACATCTGATAAGGCCAGAGAAATTTTACAGGAAAAAGAAGCATTGCAAATTTGAAATTGCATGAACTACAGGAGGTAGCCATAGTATTCTTGGAGCAGAGGTGTACCAATGTGGATGTACCCATGACCACTGCAGGTGAAAAAAAAACATTGGATCCACAAAAAAATCAAACAATCGCATGGATAGCAGCCATCCAGAAATTGACAGAAGGAATTGCTGAATTGAAGTGCAGACAGGAATATACTGAAAGGTTAAAGAAAAACAACCCATCCTGGAGGAAGAACACATCACCTTGGAGATTATATAGGCAGGCAGGGTCACCTTCCCTGTGCTTGGGCTGCCAAAATAAGGGCCATCAGCTAAGGGAACTGTTCTATCATGCATGGTGATCAATTCCCCTGTTGTGCACGGGTACTTTGACAGTCAAGAGATCAAGTGCCACTTTGATACTGGGATATAAGTTACTACCCTGCCAAAACCCGTTCCAGCGATATAACCCCAACAAGAAAATGAACCTAGATATCCTGTAGATAATGCTGACAGTTGCAAATGAGCTTCCAAATGAAGTACTCAGGTTTACCTGGATGAAAGTAGAACTTTGGGAAAGGACCTCAGCCAGAAGAGAATGGTGGTCACAGGTGATGGCCACAGGTGATACTGGGCATGAATATCATACAGGAACTAAGGTCTGTGTTGTTGAAAACACTTACTATTTGGGTCCATTTAAGGAAATTAGACAACCACTTGATGCTTTAGCAGTGCTGGAAGCCTTTGATGCACTTAGCAGACGTTTAGGAAAAAAGCTGGTGTTGTCGGGGGTCCCTTTTGGAGCTTGTACTTCACATGAATGTTGGCTCACGTCTATGACTGCAAGGTGTGCTGAATCTTGCCCTCCTAAATGACCCTATTGGTCAGCAGGGTCCTGACAGTGGCTCAAGGCACGCTGTTATTCAGATTCCATAACACCAAAACTCTTCTACTTTGCTCCTCAAGACCCTCTGAAATCATGGAGAGTTTGATGTTATAGAGAATGTGTCTATAAATGTTCATGTACCACAGGTGTCTAGTCCATCAGAGATCTAATGGTGACTGTCCCCTGCTCATCCTCAAGCACCTCCAAGACCCTCAGGAGCAATTCCAAACCCTGACAATACAACTCAGCCTGATGATCATCCAGTTCAGGTCAGTGTTCCCTCTAAGAAGCCATTAAACACCATTTACTGATATACCTGAAGAGTATGTGTCACCTCATGACCTTGTACATATGCATTCAAAACTCAATCTCTCCGGAGCTCCCAGAGGTCTAAATTCAGAAAGCCACCTGGACACTTTACACAAAATGACTTTGTATGGTCAACAAACTGGCTAGGGACAGAACGTTCAAGTGGATTGGAGTGTAGTGGGGCCCCACTTTACCCACCTTGTGGTTGCAGGCCCCTTTAAAACCTTAGTGCAGCCAAAGTAAAACAAAACACAAAAATCAGCACAGAGAACAAAATTTACAGTCAGCGGGATATGTCCTACGTGCTGATGCCTCTACTTTTATGTGAACTCTTCCTCTGTTTGTGGCACCCCACAATCTTCTGGTGCGGGGTTAATGAAACTAAGGCCGCAACGGTGTCTGACTATGGCTGCCCTTTCCACCCAGCTCTGCCATTCAAAAAAAGCCTAAGCTTCTATAGCGGAAACAGGATCTATGAATGGAGGAGGCAGACATTTTAATCATCTGCCTGTCCTCCATAGAATTATTTTGGCTGCATTTATGCTTTAATTTCTTTTCCCACAATCCCCAGGACACCTGGACACACCCCGGGGATATAAATTCTACTGCTTCTTGTTCTCTCTGGCTCAGAGTGTTCAAGCCTGATGGGACAGTAGTGACTGAGCATTTGAAGTGTCACTAGGCACTGGGCGTTCCAGTATTGAATGCAGCTTGTGGGCTGCCGGCAAGCACTGGACACTGTGCTGACTGGAATACTGCCTTTCTAGTGAGGTGAGTTATTTTCTTTCTGCTGTGTTGAGGCAGCAGAAACAAAAGGCAGACATGCACCACACCTCATATCACATATTTTTTCTTTTTGGCTCCTTTCACATGGGGTGGATTCTGACTGATCAACAGGGGATCCGCTCACAGATCCCCTGCTGAGAGGAGCAGAGCAGGCGGACTACACAACTGTGTCCACACAGACAAAGCTTGCTCTGCTGTAAGGGCAGCCAAGAGTAAACAGACTCTGCTGTCCATTTACACCTGAATACCTCCGGTAAGCTCCACCTAAATGGAAGAGAATGGAGTCCCCTTCTGTGTTTTTTTTTAACGGACCTGGAGGTAGGTGGGTATAAAAAGGCACAAGTCTATTTACACTCGCCTGTCCATAAGGATGAATGGACCTTCCGATCAGGTCTGCCTGAAAAACTGACAGGTGGACCTGATTGGAACACCCATGTATCAGAGGCCTTTAGCATGCATACTGGTGTGAACAAGCCCTTAATAAAGTTTTTCATTCACCTGGAAGAAGCACATCTGTGTGCTTGGGTAGTCACTCTACTCAGAAAGTCATATTTATAGAATCAAATTTAAAGCAACCCTATTGCTAGGATAGGAAAGGAAGATCCCAAATGCTTACATGTCTAGCTGGCAGATTCCAGTCTTCAAACCTTTACAGAGCTACAGGTACTTCTGGGTGTGTCCGAAAGAATATTCCCCGCTGCGCATTTTGGTTGTACCCGCTGTCACTTCAGGTCTCGTTCCTTTTTCTATTCTAGTGACAGGGTTTCTTAAGGAAAACCATAGTGTTTTTAGTAGTGGGGTGTTAAAAGCCTAAAGGAGAAGTCCGCTTTTACAGAAAACAATCCCTGCATGGTACACTTCTCTAGCAGACTCAGAGCCTGTAAGGATCATAATGGCAAGCAGTCATTGGTCAGCATGACCACAAGAATCTCCACCAATGAGAAGCCCTTCTTTCTTCTGGTATGCTATTCCAGCAGAAGGCTCAGAAGAGATTGTCATTAGCCAGTGTGGTCACAGGGCTGTGCTGACCAACGACCACTCACCATTGCAAGCAATATAATGTTTACTGCACAGCTGCTACTGCAGTGTATGGCGAGTGCCTTCTGTAAAGTCACCTTACACCTTATTGTACTGTAAACATTCTTACTATAATCTGTTAATTTGAAAGTGCCATGGCATGCTGTTGCACATACTGTCTACTGTATTTGTTGTATTAAAATGCCAGTATGTTTTTTGATGGCTTTGTACATCAGTACCAGAAAATAATGTAATAATCTAAAAAAAACAACTGTAAAAAATTCTGTTTTGCCTAGTGATACAACAGATTCATTCTTCTCATTGCACACAATCATCCCAATCAGACACTAAAGCTTCGTACTTGGAGTTTTGTTTAGAGTCTCCCAAGTCTTGGTCCCTTTCAGTTTACGATGTCTATCAGTAAAACGTGATCTGGGTGTAGTGCCATTCCTCATGTCTGGAAGAAACCAAAGCCCTAGAGGTCTGTTATCTTGGGAACTCTTACTGCCCAGGAAACTGTAGCCAACATTCATATTACACGCATGAAAGAGGCCTCTCTGAGGACCGGCTGATGGATGGCTTTGTGTACCAGCTGGTAATTGGCTCTCTACTTCTGATATCACTGAATATAAGCAGACAGATAAGTGCAGATAAACTAACCAATTGTGTATTCTAATTGGCAGACATTCAAGGCTCACAACTACCTGCAGTAATTATATGAAGAACACACAATACTTCAGAGCTTTGTATTCTTTATCTGTAACAAGGGAGCCTGTTGTTCGTATAACACGCCGCAGCTCAGCATTGCATGGGGGTCTTAGTAAAACACATTCTTTAGATATTTTGAACACAGAATTTAACACAGAAATTTCTGACACTTGGTAAATTGAGTTTATTACTCCATGAAATCCAAGTAATGCATTTGTAGCATACAATATCAATAGCAGAAATGATAATGTGAGGCAACCCATTCTATTATACACTAAACAATAGTAAATAGGATTCTAATCCTTAGCACAAAACTTTGCTTCAAGGAACAGTCTATTGATGGTGTGTAAAACCCAAGAATAAAATATGTTGCAGCTTAGACGTGTCTTCGATTTTCACTTAGTAATTCTACAAGTAGCACGCTAACTGTTGGCAGGTGTTAGTGCACTTTATTTGTTGCCCCTTCTTGTGGTGATGTAGTGGATAAAGTTAGTTCCCCTTTGTATGCCAGCTGTGGGTGGGGCCCAGGGAGATTGGGGTATGGGAACAAAACACCCCAACCAGCATTAAGTAGCATATGCACTGCTAGAGAGAACCCTCTGCAGAGCTGAACTGCCAGGGTAGACAGAGAAGACACTTTGGAGACAGAAAGAGAAACATCGACACCCCTGACCTTCTCCTAGCAGGTCACGTGGCTTGGTTTAGAATGGCCTCCCAACATGGGAACCTTACAATCTGTACTAGGGTGATAATGCTTACTTACTGAACAGTAACTATGGAGGACATGGAGTGTTATCAACCCAGTGCAGGACTAAGGCTGGCCATACAATATACAGTTCTCTTGAGATTTTTGCTTTAGATTTACCAAAAAACATATAATACGAGGTCAAACCTAAACAACACTTTCAATTGTATCCAGTTAGGCAGGCCCTAGCATTACATAGTTGAAGGTAAATCTAAAAGAAATTAGGCAGAAATTGGACAGAAAATTGTTTAGTGTATGGCCAGCCTTAGAAACATCTCCCCTCTCCTCATTCTCTAAGCATAGGAGGAGGTGTTCAGAGATTGAAGGTGAATGTTTCAGCAAAGCTGATTTTGTTTGTTTTTTTTGCAATAAATAGGCTATTCATGTTTATCTTGTTTGTGGCTGGCACTCTGCTTTAATGTGAATTCATCTTTTTTTTTTTTTTTTATAAAATATATTATTAATTTACTTCCAAATGCAAATTACAAAACACCTGTTTCTATACAAAAAAACATCAAATGGAAATTTTTTATTGACATAACTTATCTATATCCCACTTCCCCTACCCTCCCTTTTCCTCCCCCCCCCCCCCACTCAGCGTTTCCCTTCTCTAAAACCATTTCATAAACTCAACTTTTTTAACTAAGAGGGGTATACATCATCATCATATATTTCACTTTTTCTCTATGTTCCTCCTCCCATTTTTTCCACTTTATATTATACTTCTCCATCATATCCATATCCATATAATATAATCTTTCCGTCGCACAAATCTGATTCATTCTGATCAACCAATCTTCCTCTGTTGGCACCTCCCTTTTTTTCCAGAACCTGGGTATAAGATTCTTAGCTGCGCTCAAGAAATATCCTATTCCTGAATCCTTATAAGATTTCACTGAAAGCTTTGAGACATGGAGAAGACATAGCTCTGGCTCCAATCTAATGTCAATCTCAGTAATTTTTCTTACTAAGTATACAATTTTACTCCAAAATACCTGTATTTTTGAACACTCCCACCATACATGATATAACGTACCCACTTCTCCACATCCTCTCCAACACAGTGGTGAAATCTCCCTGTTCAATTTGTGCTCCACATTTGGTGTGATGTGCCATCTTACTAAACACTTATAGTTCAACTCCACTTCCCGCATACTAATGTTTTTGTGGATTATTCTAAGCATTTTCCTCTGCTGCTGCTTCTCATCTATTTCCCTTCCCATATCTTTTTCCCACTTCTCTATATAAATTAGTTTTGTGCCTGTGTCTAAATTCGTTAATATTCTATAAATTTTTGCAACTGCGTGTCTCCCATCTCCCCGTGCCTCAAATAATTTTTCAAATGCATTCCACTCCTTTCTGGTTCTCACAGGTTTTGGGAGACTCCCAAAGAAATATTTCAGTTGATGATATCGAAGGTTGTCCATTCTGCTAAAAACTTCTCCCTTTTTCTGCTTCAACTCCCTGTATGTTCCTATTTCCTCCCCCACCATTATATCTCTCAATTGGGCATCCTCTTTTATGATCCATTTCCCTGTGATATCTTCCTTCCCTGGAGCAAAATATTCTGAATTCCTTAGTGGCATTAACTGTGAATTAAAAACCCATCCATTTTGTCTATGTAATTAGAGATGAGCGAATCGAACATGACGAAGTGGAATTCGTTCCGAAGATTTGGAAAAATTCTATTCGCGACGAATCCGAAGATTAGCAAACTTCGGATGCACGAATCGAATTTTCCCAAAAATGGCGGCGACATGTGTGGCGACGGAGAAAATGGACAGAGAAGATGGGGCGGGGATCTCTGGGAAGGCGCGCAGACAAGGCGCGCTGACCCATAATGCATTCATGACATGTGATCGCATTAGCCAATCAGCAGCCAGCCAGCACTGTGTAATGGTGGAGCTATAAATCGCGGCCATCTTAGAATTCTCCATTAGCCTCCGGTCATTCAAGAGAGACAGACCTGTGTGTATTAAGGGACAGAGTTAGGGCCACAGAGACTTTAGGGCCACAGAATCGTTACTCAGGGACACAGAATCGTTACTCAGGGACACAGAATCGTTACTCAGGGACACAGAATCGTTACTCAGGGACACAGAATCGTTACTTAGGGCCACAGCTATCAAAGAATCGAAAATTTAAAGTGACATACACCCTTTTTTTTTTTTGGGTGGTTGTCGTGCACAGTTGGTGCTGCAGTTTGCCGATTGTGCAAAATAAACTGACTTTCTACTTCACAACCACTATTGTACGTTCAAAGAGTTAAATCCATTTACACGCCGGCTGGCGGTAATATTTTTTTTTTGGGTGATTAGTGCATTCCAGTGACACAAACGTACAGTTTCCAGCCAACGGCAAGCTGCAATTGACCGATTGTGTACAATAAACTGACTTTCTGCTTCACAACCACTATTGTACGTTCAAAGAGTTAGATCCATTTACACGCCGGGTGGCGGTAATATTTTTTGGGCGATTAGTGCATTCCAGTGACATAAACGTACGACATAAACTTCAATTGAAGCTGCTTCCGCTCCGCCACTCTGCCATTGGACTCTTGATAGTCGTCTCCCCACGCTGCTGCTGGGGGGGGACTTTTTAACATAGGCCTCTGTATGGCCTTTAATTGAAGCTGCTTACGCTCCGCCACTCTGCCATGGGCCTCTTGGGTATCCCAGAAGCTGCTCAGCGGGTCAGGGCAATAAAGCTCCCGGTTCGCAGGTTGTTCCATCTTATGGATGGAAGTACGACGGTATATGATCTTCTTCGCACCCACGGCATTACTTCGTAGAATTTCTGCATTGCATCTGCAATCACAACGCTGACTTCCCGGATCGCCACTCAGCCATTGGACTCTTGATAGTCGTCTCCCCACACTGCTGCTGGGGGGACTTTTTAACCTAGGCCTGTGTATGGCCTTCAATTGAAGCTGCTTCCGCTCCGCCACTCTGCCATTGGACTCTTGATAGTCGTCTCCCCACGCTGCTGCTGGGGGGACTTTTTAACCTAGGCCTGTGTATGGCCTTCAATTGAAGCTGCTTCCGCTCCGCCACTCTGCCATTGGACTCTTGATAGTCGTCTCCCCACGCTGCTGCTGGGGGGACTTTTTAACCTAGGCCTGTGTATGGCCTTCAATTGAAGCTGCTTCCGCTCCGCCACTCTGCCATTGGACTCTTGATTAGAGATGAGCGAATCGAAGTAGGCGAAGTGGAATTCGTTTCGAATATTAGAAAAATAAGCAGACTTCGGATGCGCGAATCGAAATTTTTCCTAAAATGGGCGGCGACATGTGTGGCGACGGAGCGGGGATGTCTGGGAAGGCGCGCAGACAAGGCGCGCTGACCCATAATGCATTCATTCATGACATGTGATCGCATTAGCCAATCAGCAGCCAGCCAGCCAGCACTGTGTAATGGTCGAGCTATAAATGGCGGCCATTTTAGAATTCTCCATTTGCCTCCAGTCATTCAACAGAGGCAGACCTGGCTGTATTCAGGGAGAGAGTTAGGGACACAGAAACGTTACTTAGGGACATAGAAACGTTAGTTAGGGACACAGAAATGTTACTTAGGGCCACAGAAACGTTACTTAGGGACACAGAAAACGTTACTTAGGGACACAGAAACTTTACTTAGGGACACAGAAACGTTACTTAGGGCAACAGAAACGTTACTTAGGGCAACAGAAACGTTACTTAGGGCCACAGAAACGTTACTTAGGGCTACAGAATCGTTACTTAGGGCCACAGAAACGTTACTTAGGGCCACAGAAACGTTACTTAGGGCCACAGAATTGTTACTTAGGGACAGACACAGAATTGTTACTGAGGGACACAGAATTGTTACTGAGGGCCACAGAACTGTTACTTAGGGCCACAGAAACGTTACTTAGGGCCACAGAATTGTTACTTAGGGACAAACACAGAATTGTTACTGAGGGACACAGAATTGTTACTGAGGGCCACAGAACTGTTACTTAGGGCCACAGAAACGTTTACTTAGGGACACAGAATTGTTACTCAGGGACAGACACAGAATTGTTACTTAGGGACA
>CATNWA010004124.1:0-16359 GCA_951230385.1 Staurois parvus | reverse complement strand
TAAGTAACAATTCTCTGGCACTGAGTAACAATTCTGTGTGTCCCTGATTATGAATTCTGTGGCCCTAACTAGCGTTTCTTTGTCCCTAAATAACGATTCTGTGGCCCTCATTAACAAGTCTGTGTCCCTGAGTAATGGTTCTCTGTCCCTAAGTAACTTTTCTCTGTCCCCAATTATCGTTTCTGTGGCCCTAACTCTGTCCCTGTCCCTAGTACAGAGCGGTCTGCCTCTGTTCAATAACTGCAGGCAAATGAAGAATTCCAAAATGGCCGCTATTTATAGCTCGACCATTACACAGTGCTGGCTGGCTGGCTGCTGATAGGCTGATGCGATCACATGTAGTTGAGGAATGCATTATGGGTCAGCGCGCCTTGTCTGCGCGCCTTCCCAGACATCCCCGCTCCGTCGCCGCACATGTCAGCCGCCATTTTCTGAAAAATTTCGATTCGCGCGTCCGAATTAGGCTATTTTCGGATTCGGCACGAATCGAAATTTTTCCGATATTCGACTCGAATTCCACTTCGGATACTTCGATTCGCTCATCTCTAGTGAGGAACATTCCTCTACAAAGTAGTTGCATATCAATTTCCAATTACATTGAAGATATCTAAGCATAGAAAACCATATATTTTTTGAAAGCACATGGACTGTAGAATAAAAAAGAAGGATCTACTGTTTTTTTATATTTTATATATTTTTATGTTTTTTTTTTGTGATTTTTGCACAAATGTTTAACAAGACTATATATTCGCTAAAAATACAAACACACAAAAAAATCACATTTTAGGTGAATAGCTCTGATCAGCGGATTGTCATCTGCTGCTCAGAGCTATTGATTTGCTCAGAAGAGTCTACTGAACAGTTCCAATAAAAAAGTCATGGTCACTAGCATCAAAATGGTCAAAGTAATTTTTGGTGTGATATTTGGTGAAGTCATTGCTCTCTCTTTGAACAGGTCTGTTTTGCCTTGTTAGACAATAGCCATTGTCATTCTCTGATGTTCTTGAAAGTGCCGTTCTGGTACCCATCTGTCTAACCTTCCAACTGATGACACCCTTCTCCTAGCAGCCCAAGTTCCATATCTTTGTAAGAATACTCGTCTGTTCCTAATCTGATTTTGTCTTGCAAATATTTGTGCCAAAGATATTTCTAAAAATAATTGGGAAAAACTAAAGGATCCCCATTACATATGGAGATTAGACCATTGCCTCTCAGGGGATCAGGAAGGATTTTTTTCCTCTGCAGGAGCAATTGGATTGTGCTTTGCTGTTTTTTTTTTGCCTTCCTCTGGATCAACTGTGGGTGTAGGATTATAACTTTTTTTTTTTCTATGGTTGAACTGGATGGTCTTTTGTCTTTTTTCAGCCAGACTAACTATGTGATATGGATGTACATTGTAATATGTTTATTTTTATTTAATTTCTGGTACTTATATAGCATTGTCAATTTACCCAGCATTTTACATATATATTGTACATTCACATCAGTCCCTAACCCTCAAGGGGCGTACAATCTAAGGTCCCTAACCCTCAAGGGGCGTACAATCTAAGGTCCCTAACCCTCAAGGGGCGTACAATCTAAGGTCCCTAACTCACATTCATACATACACATACTAGGGACAATTTAGACATGATTCATTGAACCTACCAGCATGTCTTTGGAGTGTGAGAGGAAACCGGAGCAAATCCACACAGGCACAGGGAGAACATGCAAACACCAGGCAGGTGGTGCTGTGGCTGGGATTCAAGCCATCAACTCTAGTACTGCCAGGTGGAAGTGCTAACCATTTAGCCAGAGTGACTGGGAGGTTTTTTTTGCTGAAAATGATGTATATGCTTGTATATACATGAAAAAAAGTCTCTGAAAATCCAGCGAAATGATAGAATATAGATAGATTTTACTACATGGGGTGCATTTACTAAATGTAATGGGGTGGATTTACTACATGTAATGGGGTGGATTTACTACATGTAATGGGGTGGATTTACTAAATGTAATGGGGTGCATTTACTACATGTAATGGGGTGGATTTACTAAATGTAATGGGGTGGATTTACTACATGTAATGGGGTGGATTTACTACATGTAATGTGGTGGATTTACTACATGTAATGGGATGGATTTACTAAAAGTAATGGGGTGGATGTACTACACGTAATGGGGTGGATTTACTAAAAGTAATGGGGTGGATGTACTACATGTAATGTGGTGGATTTACTACATGTAATGGGATGGATTTACTACATGTAATGGGGTGGATTTACTACATGTAATGTGGTGGATTTACTACATGTAATGGGATGGATTTACTAAAAGTAATGGGGTGGATGTACTACACGTAATGGGGTGGATTTACTAAAAGTAATGGGGTGGATGTACTACATGTAATGGGGTGGATTTACTACATGTAATGGGATGGATTTACTACATGTAATGGGGTGGATTTACTACATGTAATGGGATGGATTTACTACATGTGATGGGGTGGATTTACTAAAATATAAAGGGGTGGATTTACTACATGTAATGGGGTGGATTTACTACATGCAATGGGGTGGATTTACTAAATGTAATGGGGTGGATTTACTACATGTAATTGGGTGGATTTACTTCATGTAATGGGGTGGACTTACTAAATGTAATGGGGTGGACTTACTAAATGTAATTGGGTGGATTTACTTCATGTAATGGGGTGGATTTACTAAATGTTTTTATCCATAGATACTGTTTATATGTATTACTCATAAGAGACCACTGATCCAAAAAGATATAGGCTACTCCATATTGGCTATTATATTTTTCAGTCAATATCGCATGCCTGGACCGGTACTTATTTAACTACTTGCCTCCCTGACAAAGTACTTTTACTACTGCATGGTGGCACATGCCGGCACAGTCATGTATATATAAGTGATCAAGTTAGACGCACGCAGCACACCCCTTATGTGACTGCATCGGACACATCGGATTACTGTTACCAGTATTCAGTAACTGGGTATCATGACTGGTCATAGTGATCACATGATAACAATGTAAGCAACCTATCATGAATGGCCTTCCATCCATGAACAGCTTGCTTACTGTTGGGATCTGCGATTGGCCTACAGCAATCACATGATACCTGGCTACCTGTATCATGTGATTAATTGAAGCCAATCTTAGATCACAAACATAAGCAAGCTGTTCATGAATGGGAAACCCACTCATGGCAACCAAAACTATTGCTTTTACAGGCATCATCATTGTATAAGCAATACCAGTGTAAAAAAATCCCTGATTGCCCCCCCAAGTAATACAGTATCACTATGGAGACACTGAGCTACTTTGATAGGATGTAAAAAAAAGGAAATAGGTAGCAAAAAAGAAAAAAATTGCAAAAAAAAGAGAAAAATGTATTTTAAAAATTTAATAAAAAATTATTTTTCTAATGTCATCAGTCAGTATCCCTGATCACTGCCATACCAGTTATGTGATGATGCAGTACTGCACTGTTGACTGGTATTTAACAAAAAAACAATTGTACAAAAAAAATAAATGCTTAATTTTCAAAAAAAATTGTGAAAAAAATGTAAAATTTCAAGAAAAACTCACCAGGCCTCTTACTACCTCATACTACCCTAATACCTCAGACTGTCTGATTTCCAAAATGGCGTCATTAGGGGGACACTTGTACTGTCCTGACATTTTATGGCCTCAAAAAATGAGATAGGCCGTCAGTACATCGGGGTTGTTCAATTTTCAAATATATCCCATAGTTCGTAGACGCTATACATTTCACACAAACCAATTAATATACACTTATTGGGGTTTTTTTTTTTTACCAAAGATATGTAGCAGAGTACATTTTGGCCTAAATATATGATTTTTTTTTTTATGTTTTATAAAAGAAAATATGTTGTGTATATTTATGTACATATGTATGTGGAAAATATGTTTTTTAAAATTTTTCAGGTTTTTTTCATTTATATAATAAAAATAAAAAAAGAACCCAGTGGTAATCAAATACCATCAAAAGAAAATCTATTTGTGTGAAAAAGGATACACAAGTATATAATTTTTCACACAAATGGAGTTTTCTTTTGGTGGTAGTTGATCACCACTGGGTTTTTTTTAATTGTTTTTTTTTCTACACAATTAAACAATTGAATGAACATTTTCCAAGAGTGGTGATTCCATACTTTTTACCAGGGGTTGTAATTTTTATTTGGGTACAGCGTTGCATGACCGAGCAATTGCCAGGTAAAGTAGCTCAGTGTTGAATAGCAAAAAAAGGCCAGGTCATGAAGGGGGGAAAAAAAAACCTTCCGGAGGGCAAGTGGTTAACACAAATATTTATTTATTTGCTTTAGTGCAGGGGTGGGCAACTGTGGCCCTCCAGCTGTTGGTGCACTACAAAATCCCATCATGCCTCTGCCTTTGGAAGTCATGCTTGTAACTGTCAGTTTTGCAATGCCTCATGGGACTTGTAGTTCTACAACAGCTGGAGGGCCACAGTTGCCCACCCCTGCTTTAGTGAATTGACTTTTAACACTGTTTTATGAGGTATTTACCAAACGATTTTGGTTTTTGAGGTAAATACCACATAAAGGGATAGCGAATCAACATTTTCAGCATTACATGCGAAATTTGGTAAAAATGTGTCAGATTGACTAAATACTGCATCTGCTTGAGTCAATGGAACCCAGTATGTCTCATAACAAATGGTCAGCTCTTCTTGAAATGTTTTCTTAGGAAGGTCAGCTGGCGTAGGGCTTCCTGTAATTCTTTGTTCTTCAGGCTGTATATGATAGGGTTGAATAACGGGGTCAGCACAGTGTTCAAAACTGACAAGGTTTTCTTAAATTTTGCAGAATATCCTTTGGATGGCACTAAATTAAGAGAAATGAGTGATCCGTAGTACGTACATACAACGGACAAATGAGCGCTGCAGGTGGAAAAGGCTCTCTGTCTCCCAGCTGTGGTTGAGATTTGGAAGATGGCCTTGAAGATGCAAATGTAGGTTTCAAGCACAAACAAGAACTGTAGGAGGCCTATTACTCCAGCCACTACCGCCACAGCGATCTGCACAGCCGATGAATCCGAACACGAGATCCCCAACAGTGGAGAAAGATCACAAAAAAAGTGGTCAATGATATTTGGACCACAAAACCGAACCTGAAGTAGAAGGACATTAGTGATAATGGCTAAGACGAAGCCCATTGACCAAGACCAAATCGCAAGATAATAATGATGAGGGTAAGCCATGATGGAGGAATAATGCAATGGGTCATATATGGCCAAATAGCGATCATAGGACATCACGGAGAGGAGACAATTTTCAATGATGGCGGAAGAACCGAAAAAATACAACTGGGCAAAGCAGCTTTGGACCGACATAGAGGTGGAGTTATTTAATAGAATCTGGAGTGTGTTGGGTACCACATTTGTGCTGATTAAAATGTCACATGCTGAAAGGTGACTGAGGAAAAAATACATTGGGCTATGTAAATGATGGCTAATTAGCACCATGGCAATGATGAAGGCATTTCCAGTTATTGTTGAGGCATAGATGAAGGTGAAGAGAAGGAAGCATGGAATCCGAAATCCATGAAGTTCTGGAAATCCAAGGAGTATGAATCCTGTGACTTCAGTCTAATTGTCTGCCATTTTCTAATTTTACTATAGAACACGTGCTTGGTTAGGAAATAATTATGGTTCAATTCTTAAATAATAACAAACAATTTCTTTTTAAAGGCATCAGCATGAAGTGGTTATCTTACAGGCCAAGAGGCTTGTACAAAAAGTCTTTAACCCCTTGGCGTTGGCATCTCCCGGCCCTTTAAGGATTTCAGAAGCCAGGAGGCGGGGTGGGGTTTAGTGTTATGTGACCGCTGTGACACGCCGTCACGGTGGTCACATGATCGGGAAAGGTCCCGATCAAAAGAGGAGATCTGGACCTTTCCGTGAGTACCGGACATGTGTGCTGGGAGTGCGCAGGGCGTGTTCTCTCAGCAAATACGATTTTTTTTTAATAGAACGCAAATATGCTGCCACTCGAGGTCTAGGGCCAGATGCTGGAAGGCCGCACATTTGCGTCCGGCCGGCGCCAAGAGGTTAATAAGGGTTATGAATTTAACCACTACAGAACCACCAGCCTGAAATGTACTGCACACTGGGAGGCCTGTACAGGTGCAGGGTCCTATCTGTACGTCACTGGCCCCTGCCGGGTACAGGGCTTGTGCCTATCTACCCTTGCTATGTCTTGTCAGCTGATCTTGGCCAATGACTCATGGCCGGGGCCCGCTGATTGACTATGTTCAATCACAGCCCAGAGCCCTCTGTTGACAATCAACACAGGGCTCTGTACAGAGGGGACAGTCTCTCTGTTTCTTCTCCCAGCAAAGCAGGGAGAAGGAACAAAGAGTTTTTTAGTATAAACCAGCACACATTAACAAATGTTAGGCACTTACTTAAACCCATTGATTTCCCCAAGAATTTCCCAAGAATTCAACCCTTTCCCAGCCAGTGTCATTAGTGCAGTATCAGTGCATAGTATTATTACTGATCACTGAATTAGTGTCACTGGGGATGACAGTGTCAGTTAGTCAGTTCCCACCCCAGTGCCAATTAGTGTCAGAGTGCCCGATGCACTATCACAGTTCCACTATAAGTTGCTGATCCACTCATTACTAGTATATATAAAACAAAATCTAAATATATTTATCATAATTTTTTTTTTAACCAAAGACATGAAGTAGAATACATTCTGGCCTAAATTTATGAATAAATTATTTTTTTAAATTTTTTATTGGATGTGTTTTACAGCAGAAAGTAAAACATACATTATTGTTGCTTTTCAAAATTTTAATTTATAATACAAAAATAAAAAAAACAACAGTGGTGATCAAATATCACCAAAAGAAAGTTCTATTTGTGTGAAAAAAAATGATATAAACTATGTTTGTGTACAGCATTGCATCATACCCATTCCCTTTCTAGTGTACAGCATTGCATGACCGTGTAATTGCCAGGTAAAGTAGCACAGTGCTAAATAGCAAAACATGGCCTGGCCAAGAAGGGGTAAAACCAATTGGCAAACCAATCAATATACACTTATTGGGATATTTTTTTTACCAAAGACACGAAGCAAAATACATTTTAGCCTAAATTTATGAAGAAATTTTATTTTGTTTAATTTTTTTTATTTGTTTTATAGCAGAAAGTAAAACATACAGTATTGTTGCTTTTTCAAAATTTTAATACATAATACACAAAATTAAAAAACCCAGTGGTGATCAAATATCACCAAAGGAAAGCTTTATTTGTGTGAAAAAAATTATATCAATTATGTTTGTGTACAGCATTGCATCACACCCATTCCCTTTCTAGTGTACAGCATTGCATGACCGCGCAATTGCCAGGTAAAGTAGCACAGTGCTAAATAGCAAAGCATGGCCTAGCCATGAAGGGGGTAAAACCTTCCAGAGCTGAAGTGGTTAAATGGGTTTTTCTGAAGTCAACAGGAGAATGAACTGGTTAGGAGTACAGGAGTACAGGAGAATGAACTGGTTTATTTTCTGCAAATATTTATATGATAGTAGGCATAACTTTTTTTATTAACTTACATAGGTTTTTCCCATGTCACATGTTGGCAGAGTAATTCTTCCTCTACAGTAACTCTTCTTCATCTTCTTTTTAATTTTAGGTAAACAATGGATTTGAAGTAGAAGCAACGTGCCATCATTGAGTTCTTGAAGAAGGAGGAGTGCAGGCTTTCCTACACTGATGGACTCCCACTATGTGGTTTATTTTCAATGGAAGCGCCCCTTCTTTAAATCTCCATCTGTGCATATTGCTCTTGTCAATGTTATCATCTCCCTAACTAATCTGTAGCCTTCTGTGAACATTGGACAGCCTGAAGACTTCCTTCATCAATAGCTTAAAGATGGGATATTGCTCCTGGAAGAAGAACAAGAAGGAGAGGGAGAAGGAGAATGTGAGGGAGAAGAAGGAGAATGTGAGGGAGAAGAAGGAGGAGAAGAAGGAGGAGAAGAAGGAGGAGAAGAAGGAGAAGAAGGAGGAGAAGGAGGAAAAAGAGAAGGAGAACTTGTCCATCATGCTATACCGTCAAGGAGGTGTGTGACTGGCCTCAAATGTATTCTGCATCACGAAAACCACCCCAAATATACAAGCCAATGTCATTAAGAACTATCTTTAGTGTAAAGAAAACCAAAGAGCGCTGGAAGTGATGGTTTGGCCCAGACAGAGCCCTGACCTCACCATCATGGAGTCTGTCCGGGATTACATGAAGAAACAGAAGGATTTGAGGCAGCCTACATCCACAGAATAGCTGTGTTTAGTTCTACAAGATGTTCGGAACAACCTACCTGCCGAGTTCTTTCAAAAACTATGTGCCTAGAAGAACTGATGCTGTTTTTAATGCAAAGGGCGATCACGCCAAATAATGATTTGATTTGGATTTCTCTTCTGCTTGTTTATTTTCCATTTTGTTCATTAATAAAAAATAAACTATTAACACTTCTATTTCTGAAAACATTCTTTTACTACAGCATTTTCTTCGCAACTGCCTATACAGTAATTTTTGAACACTACTATATGTATTGTAAATTCTATATAAAATAGTCTGGAAATCTCTACCTGAATGCATTCACCAATACAATTAATGTTCTAAACCCCAAGCCACTAATTGTGAATTTAGAATGCTTTACCTGGTTAATCTATGGACTCCAAAATATACCAATAATAAGGTAACCCACATGAGAACAGACCACTACACAATGTCAATCAATGATTTATTTTTATACAGCAAATTTAATAGGTGAAAGAACCTTGAAGGACTTCATTAAGTAAGAGAGAATGGAGTGAATTGACTATTGTTATTGCTGCCAGATTAATATACTCCCAGAGGAAACAACAGTTACATCAATAACTGTATCCTGACATGTTTTAAGGTAACCATGAATTAACTAGAAATTTATTTTACCATTTGCTTTTTGTAAGTAACATCGTCTCAGTACAAATAGGACCCAAAGGTAAGAAAAAGATGCAAAAACATTAAAAGCAACCAGAGTTGCAAAAGTCGTACTTGTGACCAGGCCCTAGCATTCCACCACCAAGATAGGAAGGAAGGGCCCTGGCTGGGGGTCAGGGGGCCTTCAGAGTTTATTGCATCAGGGCCCTGAAGGTTCTGATTCTGGTTCTGCTACTATGCTATACATTACGATGAGCTCTCATTATACGTCTATTGACTCCTTAAAGATCTCAAAGTTTACTCCTGATGAAGCAGTGAAAAATTGGAACAAATGGGGTGGTGTCATAAATAGAGGTAGTTGTATGATAGGAACATATAATATTAATGTGTAGCAAAGATACTCCACAGATATGTTATGGGTGTTTTGTACATTTGTGATCATTTTTGTAAATATGAAATAAAAGAAGGTTTTATTGAAATCTTAACATATGGTTTATGCACCCCAAGTCCAATCCTTTGTTCTCTTTGTGTTTTACGTTTATGAGTGGATGTGGCACTGTCCACCACAATCCAAACCTACATGATACAACAGTTCTGGAAAAAATGGTCAGATTACGGTCCCTCAGACTTTAGGTGGGCCAGTGTCAGGACTCCCAGGTATGACCAGAGATGTGTGACTGATGCAGGGAAACGCAGACTTCAGAAATGTGATAAACAATATAATTTATTAACACTAACCATACAAACATAAACGCAGGGCAATACTAAACATACTACAGTGCAAACAAACCAACCAACCACCCACAGATAACAGTACATACAAGCAAGCGTCGTCAGGCAGGCCGGGTCAATATCAATTGGGCAGGTAGGTACGGGGGGAGCAAGCAGAGAATGGTCGGGGTCACAGGCCAGGTTCAGCAGGTAGCAAGCAGCGAGGTACAGAGGGTCAGACAGAGGGGTGGTCAGGGTCACAAGCCAGGATCAGAGCAGGAGAAGTCAGCAGCAGTTCAGATCAGGGTCAGCGAAGGAACAGAAACAGGATGCAGGACAGATACAGGGCCCAGGACAAACACAACACCAAGGCTGCTGGGAGCACCCGCTGGCCAGCCCTGGTACTGCAGATCAAAAGGCAGGTGAGTCCCACCATTGCTGGCCAGTCCATTCCTAACAGTACCCCCTCTCAAGGAGCGGCCTCAGGACGCTCCAAACAGTCCTAGCTGGGCAAAATGTTCCACCGCCCGGGTCTGGCAACTGGCGGGATAGCAAAGACTGGCACACCGGGCAGGACTCCGGGCAGCGGCACACCGGGGCTGGACTCCGGGCAGCGGCACTCCGGGCAGAGGCACACCGGGCAGAGGCACACCGGGCAGAGGCACACCGGGCAGAGGCACACCGGGCAGGACTCCGGGCAGAGGCACACCGGGCAGGACTCCGGGCAGAGGCACACCGGGCAGGACTCCGGGCAGAGGCACACCGGGCAGGACTCCGGGCAGCAGAGGCACACCGGGCAGGACTCCGGGCAGAGGCACACCGGGCAGGACTCCGGGCAGAGGCACACCGGGCAGGACTCCGGGCAGAGGGCACATCGGGCAGGACTCCGGGCAGAGGCACATCGGGCAGGACTCCGGGCAGAGGCACATCGGGCAGGACTCCGGGCAGAGGCACATCGGGCAGGACTCCGGGCAGAGGCACATCGGATTCCCAGGCGAAGCAGCAGGCACCGGGCCACCGGGCGGAGCAGCAGGCACCGGCCCCCGGGCGGAGCAGCAGGCACCGGGCCCCCAGGCGGGGCGACAGGCACCGTGCCCCCAGGCGGGGCGGACAGGCATCGTGCCCCCGGCGGGGCGACAGGCATCGTGCCCCCGGGCGGGGCGACAGGCATCGTGCCCCCGGGCGGAGCGGGCGACAGGCATCGTGCCCCCAGGCGGGGCGACAGGCATCGTGCCCCCAGGCGGGGCGACAGGCATCGTGCCCCCAGGCGGGGCGACAGGCATCGTGCCCCCAGGCGGGGCGACAGGGCATCGTGCCCCGGGCGGGGCGACAGGCATCGTGCCCCCGGGCGGGGCGGGGCGACAGGCATCGTGCCCCGGGCGGGGCGACAGGCACCGGGCCCCCGGGCGGGGCGACAGGCACCGGGCCCCCGGGCGGAGCAGCAGCAGGCACCGGGCCCCCCCGGGGCAGGGCGACAGGCATCGTGCCCCAGGCGGGGCGACAGGCATCGTGCCCCCAGGCGGGGCGACAGGCATCGTGCCCCCAGGCGGGGCGACAGGCATCGTGCCCCCAGGCGGGGCGACAGGCATCGTGCCCCCAGGCGGAGCGACAGGTCTCGGGCCCTCAGGCGGAGCGGCGGGCGCCGGACCCCCAGGTGGAGCGACAGGTCTCGGGCCCTCAGGCGGAGCGGCGGGCGCCGGACCCCCAGGCGGAGCGACAGGTCTCGGGCCCCATAGGCGGAGCGGCGGGCGCCGGACCCCCAGGAGGAGCGACAGGTCTCGGGCCCTCAGGCGGAGCGGCGGGCGCCGGACCCCCAGATGGAGCGACAGGTCTCGGGCCCTCAGGCGGAGCGGCGGGCGCCGGACCCCCAGGTGGAGCGACAGGTCTCGGGCCCTCAGGCGGAGAGCGGCGGGCGCCGGACCCCCAGGTGGAGCGACAGGTCTCGGGCCCTCAGGCGGAGCGGCGGGCGCCGGACCCCCAGGTGGAGCGACAGGTCTCGGGCCCTCAGGCGGAGCGGGCGGGCGCCGGACCCCCAGATGGATGGAGCGACAGGTCTCGGGCCCTCAGGCGGAGCGGCGGGCGCCGGACCCCCAGGTTGGAGCGACAGGTCTCGGACCCTCAGGCGGGAGCGACAGGTCTCAGGCCCCCAGGCGGGGCGGCGGGGCGCCGGATCCCCAGGCGGAGCGGCGGGCGCTGGACCCCCAAGCGGAGCAAATCAGGTCTCGGGCCCCCAGGCGGAGCGGGCGGGCACCGAGTCACCAGGCACGACAGTGGGCTCCGAGTCAAACTGGTATGACCGCAGGCACTGGGTCAGACATTGTATGGTCTGGCTGGACAGCGGGCATCGGGTCACCAGGCATCAGGTCATTTGGGGCTCGACAGCGGGCCACCGCGTCATCTGGCAAGGCAGTGGGCTCCAAGTCAAACTGGTATGACCGCGGGGCACTGGGTCAGACATTGGATCGTCTGACTGGACAGCGGGGGCACTGGGTCACCAGGCATCAGGTCATTTTGGCTCGACAGCGGGCACCGCGTCATCCGGCAAGGCAGTGGGCTCCGAGTCAACTGGTATGACCGCGGGCACTGGGTCAGACATTGGATCGTCTGACTGACAGCGGGCACTGGGTCACCAGGCATCAGGTCATTTGGCTCGACAGCGGGCAACCGCGTCATCTGGCAAGGCAGTGGGCTCCAAGTCAACTGGTATGACCGCGGGCACTGGGTCAGACATTGGATCGTCTGACTGGACAGCGGGCACAGGGTCACCATGGCATCAGGTCATTTGGCTCGACAGCGGGCACCGCGTCATCTGGCAAGGCAGTGGGCACCGGGTCACCAGGTATGACAGCGGGCTCTGAGTCAATTGGCACGACAGCGGGCACTGGATCAGGTACCGGATCATCTGGATCAACAGCGGGCATCGAGTCAACTGGCCTAATAGGATCGTCGGGCTGGATCAGTTCATCAGGCTGAATGCAGGCATCAGGCTGAATGCAGGCTTCAGGCTGAGGAGAGGCTTCAGGCTGAGGAGAGGCTTCAGGCTGAGGAGAGGCATCCGGCTGAAGAGAGGCATCCGGCTGAAGAGAGGCATCCGGCTGAAGAGAGGCATCCGGCTGAAGAGAGGCATCAGGCCGAGTAGAGGCTTTCAGGCCGAGTAGAGGCTTCAGGCCGAGTAGAGGCTTTCAGGCCGAGTAGAGGCTTCAGGCCGAGAAAGTAGAGGCTTCAGGCTGAGTAGAGGCTTCAGGCCGAGTCACGGAAGGCAGGCTCATCCGGTTTGGATACTGGCAGGATGGTATTGGTTGGAAAGAATTTTCGCTTTTTTCTGGTTTTAACTACTGGAGCACTGCAAGTAAACGCAGGTCTGCAAACGAATGGAGCACCTGGAGACAGAGAAAACTGGAGGATGGAACAGGGAGGGGAGCAGTTGCTACAGAGGGCTCTTTTACAGGGTGGTTAAAGGCAGGATTAGGTGCAGCGAGTGGGAACAGGGGGACTGACATATGCGGTAGATAGCAGGGCAGGAGGAGCTGGTGGGAATACAGGAGTAGAGTTAGAAGCAGGACTGGGTCTTTGTAAGCTGACTGAGGCTGGGTGCAAACAAGTCTGTCCATGTCTGCAGTATGGGTTGAACAAAGCTGAGCTTACACAAAGCCTGTCTGGTCAATGACTGCACTGCGTTGATACAATCTCTTAGTGTCTGTGGTGAACATGTGGAGTAACGCTCCAAAAGGTAACCCACATCATCCTCCTTAATAACCACACCAGGGACTCTACCTGGTCTGCACTAAATGGTGGCAAAAATTCATCCCTGCATTCGGGGGAACCAGATGAAACCAACTCTGCACAAACCTCAATCAATGGCTGCACCTCAGAGAACACTGTGCCCTGATCTACTAGAACATGAGCGAGCCGTATACATTCTAGCAATTCATCCCGGGTTATACTCCTTCAGAGTTTGATAAGCATACTCCCTGTCATCAAACACTAGCAGATATAAATACTCAACCTCATCAAGATCCATCCTTCCCATCAACAAGCCAAGATGGCTTCCCTGTGCAGCCACTTCTGGTCAGGATTGGCCCTTGGTGTAATGTCAGGACTCCCAGGTATGACCAGAGATGTGTGACTGATGCAGGGAAACGCAGACCTCAGATATGTTATAAACAATATATTTATTAACACTAAACCATACAAACATAAACGCAGTGCAATACTAAACATACTACAGTGCAAACAAACCAAACCAACCACCCACAGATAACAGTACATACAAGCAAGCGTCGTCAGGCACAGGCCGGGGTCAATAACAATTGGGCAGGTAGGTACGGGGGAGCAAGCAGAGAATGGTCGGGGGTCACAGGCCAGGTTCAGCAGGTAGCAAGCAGCGAGGTACAGAGGGTCAGACAGAGGGGTGGTCAGGGTCACAAGCCAGGATCAGAGCAGGAGAAGTTCAGCAGCAGTTCAGATCAGGGTCAGCGAAGGAACAGAAACAGGATGCAGGACAGATACAGGGCCCAGGACAAACACAACACCAAGGCAGAGTCTGCAAGTCTGGCCATCCCTTAAATACCCCAGTATCATCAGTTCCAGGTGTTAGCTGGCTGAAAGGTTGAGTCTCTGATTTGCTGGGAGCACCCGCTGGCCAGCCCTGGTACTTGCAGATCAAAAGGCAGGTGAGTCCCACCATTGCTGGCAGTCCATTCCTAACAGCCAGACTGTGGCCAGCTGGAATAGAAAATATCCTGGCATCAGGATATCAGGAATAAACAAAACCTCCAGCTTGGTTGTCAGTGGATTGGTATTGATATTGGTATTAGTGGGAGGAATAGTGCTCCACTGCTTTTTGGTGGGAGAAATAGTGCCTCATCATTGGTGTCAGCAGTAGGAATAGTGCCCCATCATTGGTATCAGTGGGAGGAATAGTGTCCCATCATTGGTATCAGTGGGAGGAATAATGTCCCATCATTGGTATCAGTGGGAGGAATAGTGTCCCATCATTGGTATCAGTGGGAGGAATAAAGTGCCCCACCATTGGTGTCAGTGGAGGAATAGTGCCCCCATCATTGGTATCAGTGGGAGGAATAGTGTCCCATCATTGGTTTTCAGTGGGAGGAATAGTGCCCACCATCATTGGTGTCAGTGGGAGAGAATAGTGCCCCATCATTGGTGTCAGTGGGAGGAATAGTGCCCCGATCATTGGTTAATCAGTGGGAGGAATAGTGTCCCATCATTGGTTATCAGTGGGAGGAATAGTGTCCCGATCATTGGTATCAGTGGGAGGAATAGTGTCCCACAATTAATATTGGTGGGCAGGAATATCCTTTATAATTGGTGTCTGTAGGAAAAATAGTGCCCTATCATTGCTATCAGTGGGAAGAAAGTGTCCCATCATCACTATCAGTGGAAGGAATAGTGTCCCATCATTGGTTTTTGGAGGGAGGAATAATGCCCCGTCACTGATGTCTGTTGTAAAAATAGTGCCCCATTATTTGGTATTGGTGGTTAGAAATATAGCCCTATCATTGGTATCAGTGGGGAGGAATAGTGCCCCATCATTGGTATCAGTGGGAGGAATAGTGCCCCATCATTGGTATCAGTGGGAGGAATAGTGCCCCCCATCATTTTGTATCAGTGGGAGGAATAGTACCCCATCATTGGTATCAGTGGGAGGAATAGTGCCCCATCATTGGTATCAGTGGGAGGAAATAGTGCCCCATCATTGGTATCAGTGGGAGGAATAGTGCCCCATCATTGGTGTCCAGTGGGAGGGCGAATAGTGCCCCATCATTGGTGTCAGTGGGAGGAATAGTGCCCCATCATTGGTATCAGTGGGAGGAATAGTTCCCCATCATTGATGTCAGTGGAGGAATAGTGCCCCATCATTGGTATCAGTGGGAGGAATAGTGTCCCATCAATGGTATCAGTGGGAGGAATAGTGCCCCATCATTGGTATCAGGTGGGGTGGCGGAATAGTGTTCCTATCATTGGTATCAGTGGGAGGAATAGTGGCCCCATCATTGCTATCAGTGGGAGGAATATGACCTCATCAGTGGTGTCATGTGGAAAGAATAAGTGCTCCATTATTGGTATCATTGGGTAGCAATTATGCCCCATCATTGGTGTCAGAGGGTGGAATTTAGTGCCCCATCACTGGTGTCAGTGGGAAGAATGTCAGTGGAAGGAATAGTGCCCTATCATTGGTGTGTCAGTGGGAGGAATAGTGCCCTATCATTGGTGTCAGTGGGAGGAATAGTTCCCCCCCATCATTGGTATTTGTGGGAGTGAATAAATGCCCCAGCACTTGGTGTCCAGAGGGAGGATTGATGCCCCATTATTGGTTTCAGTATCAATTTCATTAGATATACTGTATATACCTTGTAACTTTGTTTTGCCTTACCTTGATGATGGAATTACATACACTCTCTGATAATTGCTCTGCCTGGTATCACGACCTAATTAGCTAAGTAGCACTCACCTTGCATAACACTTGAACAGGGAGGAACCCAGGATTTTAGTGAGAATATGTATTTTCTTCAACAGGAAGGAGTCTAGTTTCTCACACCACAGGCAGGAGAGAGGTCATGCATTAAAGTGTGCAGTGCCATGAGGCATGCCTTATGTTTGAACCCAAAAGATAGAAACCCACTGACAACTCGATGTGAAGATTAACTCTATAT
>CATNWA010004123.1:0-13420 GCA_951230385.1 Staurois parvus | reverse complement strand
GTAGGGGAGAAATGTTAGGAAGTTATAAGATTAGAGGTTTAAAAGTTTTAGGAAGTTTGAAAGATGGAAGAGTAGTTATTCAGCAGATCTTCTTCAGATGTCAGGTCTTTCCATGAGGTTTTTTTATGAGGGATCTCTTTTCCTTAAAGCACATGGGCTTTTATATCCACTAGTCCATTGTTCTAAGATACCTTCCCACCAGGCTTCCTGATTGGCTAGTTGAGAAATGTGTGTACATAAGCTATTTCTCACCTGCCCGCCAGGTGGCGGTCATGTATCACAGAACAATGTGAGCATTTGAGATGACTCATACCTTGGGTGGAATCTTCAGGTAATTTCAGGAATAAAATATACGGCTCTATCCAGATATAGCAGTGATACCTATATTATTCTAAATAGGGACCATGGAATATAGGTGTATATTCGGTTATTCCTCTTGAAGTACCATCCTGTTTGTTTCCTGATAAGACATGTAACTAATGCTAGTCTATAATACATCTTACTTCCCATCATCTCAATACTCAATTAGTGATATATAGTTCCCATTGCTGAGTATTTAGTGGTGTTTAAAATCTATAACATCTTATTGATGATATGTTTTTGTAGTACATTTTTGTCATGATATACAGTGAAACTTTTAAACTTAAATGTCCTGAATTTCACCCCTTTGTTTCAGAATCAACATTTTCTCTGTTTAGGAAAAAAAACTCTCTATTTGCATGGCCCTTGTATTGGGCTCATGGTAAACAATTGTTAATGCTTTCACCCTTGGTGAACAATAGTATATGGTAATAGTTTTCAGAGGTCTGTTAGTTTATCACACTCTACAAGGTTTGGGTAAGCTCTCAGACAATCAGTTTGGTTCCTCTATTGTCATGTCCAGACCTTGTATGTATGTTTACCTGCTTATTGAAGTCTGAATAATGGTGTTTGATCACCTGTAGAACTTCAAAATAGTATTGTCTCTAGGAGGAAAGAAAAACAATCCCTTCACCCATTACATTTCTCTAGCTAGATGGTCATTGACTTTCCAACCAAGACAAATTAACCCCTTAACATCCGGCTATGCTGACTTGATGTTATATAGGATTATGTCTTGATAAATCATGTTTTTGAGACATAATTCAAAAGCCCACAACAAATAGTTTGGCGCCATTTTCTTGAAGTATGTATGGTCGCAGCCATCTTTTTGGGGCCAAACCTTTATAGCTATCATTACGGACAGCTGTATTGATCAAATTGAGACAATGTTGCTAATTGTTATGTTGTTTGTGTGAAAACATGTAACTGTTATATCCACTGTTTAACAACCCTGTATACGTCGGCTATATAGACTGTGCATGTAATTGGCAACAGGGAAGTCGGTCACATTTACTTTTAACAATAAGGTTTAATCCAAAATTTATTACAAAAATGCATATACAAAAAATAGAAAAAATAAAAAATACGTACATATATATATAATCATTTAAAAACAGTATAAAGTGCTTTATATTGACTCCTAACTACTAGTTTTTAGGAATAGTAGGATGGCTACCTACCCAAGGGGGTCACCTTTTTGGATTTGGGGGAAACATTTCACATGGTTTCTTTCCATTAATAACACCGACAAGGGGAGTCTCACTTCACTAACAATAGGAGAGCCAATCAGAGGCCAGTAACATTTCATGGTGTCTCAATGTATTGCAGAATGTTTAATCCCCATTGGTCCAATGGATTCCTAGTCCTTCATATACATTGCTTCTTGTGTGGAAGGAGCACCCTAAAATGGCTTCCCTTCAATTCCACCCATAGCTGTACTTTAGGTGATGTTGCCCTCCCCCATATCTGTAAGGGAAAGCCTCAATTTCTCCCAATACTCCCCTGGCCTTCCAGTGAGAAGAAACATTTTCTCTGGAGTGGAGATGTTTTATGCAGTGAGCCCTTCATAGACGGGATGGGGAATCTAAGTAATCTAAGATAAGTAAGATGAACCGGTGTACTGGAGTCATGGATCAGATAACCAATGACACCATTGATGGTATAGCAGAGCTGACAGCAGAACTGGCTCCATCACCTAAGGTGGTGTCACAGAACTGCATGGCGGCTGACTATCTCTCGGATGATCAAGGCGGAGTCTACACACTGGTGTCAGAGAGTGTTGTACATTTATATTAGATCATGAGGATCTCAGAAGGAGATATCTACACAAGGTAAAGGAGTTCCAACAGTCACCTGGGTGGGGGGAAGTGGGATCCATTTTCTTGGATGGGTTTAGTTTGAACTTGGTTGAGTAATATGGTGGCTTTGCTTCTTAGGCCATTAGTTGCTACTATAGATTTGATGATGGCCCACGGGGGCCCCACGATTCTCCGGTCCCTGCTCGTCAGCCAGGGAAGGCCACTGGACCTTTTTCCCAGAACTCTGGGACTTGCGGCCTACCCGGCACCCGAAGCCGTGGCCTCGAATTTTGGCGCGGCCGACCCGGATAGCCGGGCATCAGCCCAGGCTGCTGCTGCTCTGTGTTCCCCGGTCCCCACCGATCAGCCAGCCTCCCCAGGGCCCCCCTCACTGGCCCTGGGTCCATCCCCGACCACCAGGTACCAGCTCGCCCGGAGCAGCCACGTGTTCGTCAGCTCCGGTGCCCCCACGCCCCATCCGCTGCCATCCGGACCCATGAGCCTGCTGCCGATGTCCCCACCAACACCCTGAAGGGACCACAGACACTCCGTCCCTCCAGCGGAGCTCCGGCGGTCCGAAGCGGCTTGAGGCCTACCACGGCTCCCGAAGCCGCGGTGTTTCCTGCCGGCCGTGGCTGGAATCGCGGCGGGACACCTCCGCTCCTCCGGGGAAGCTACCACCACCACCAACAGTCCTCCTAACATAGGAGGGATCCACCTCCACCCCGACGCTCCAGGACCCAGGACACCAGGTACTCCACCAGGGGCACCCACTACCCATCAGGGAGCCCAACCACCATCCCACCGCCAGCCACCAGGGACACACTCAGGGATCCCACCATCCACCGGAAACCCTAACCACCAGAGACCCTAAACCACTATCCCTCCAGGGATCGCTACTACCCCAACAGGGATAGCACGGCCACCATCCCACCAGGGATCCCCTGCCCTACACCCCACCTGGGACTACCAGCCACCTCCCACGGTGTTTCGGACATCACTGCTTCGCCATCCCTGAC
The DNA here is from genome assembly GCA_951230385.1 of Staurois parvus. Lineage (NCBI taxonomy): Eukaryota > Metazoa > Chordata > Amphibia > Anura > Ranidae > Staurois > Staurois parvus. Next base: position 10,242 of record CATNWA010004123.1, on the reverse strand, counting down.
CAGCACCCCCTCACCCACCCCGACCCTTCCAGCACCCCACTCCATCCAACATGCCGCCCACGCTCCTCCTCCTCGTCCTCCTCTCTCTCCATCCCTAAAAACCGCCTTCCTCTACCCACCCACCCCCCCCTAAGCAGCTCTATATCGCCCCCTCATTTCTCCCCTCTCCCCACTATGGCACCCACCACCTCCTCCTGCTACTCCACTTCCCCGCTGACCCACTTGCCACCACTTTCAGACCCAAGCACTCCTACACCTCTCGTTCCCACGCCACCTTCCTCACACTCCACCTCATATCAGCTGGAGACATCTCCCCGAACCCTGGCCCCTCACCACCTCACCCCTCCCCTAGAGCCCCCCCTGCTCACGCCAGCCGACGCGACCCCCTCAACCTCATACATGCACCCCTCCTCCCCATATCTATCCCCCCTCTCTCGGTTGCACTCCTGAATGCCCGTTCGGTTTGCAATAAGCTTACTGCCATCCATGACCTCTTCATCTCCCGCTCCCTCAACCTCCTAGCAGTCATCGAAACCTGGGTACAGGCCACTGACTCCACTTCCCCTGCGGCACTCACCCATGGAGGTCTCATCTGGACCCACTCACCAAGACTGAGCGATCGCAGAGCCAGAGGTGGTGGTGTCGGCCTGCTCCTATCACCGCTTAGCACCTTCCAGGTCCTCCCTAACCCACCCTCTCTTTCCTTCCCCTCCTTTGAGGCGCACTGCATCCGACTCTTCTCACCCACCCCCCTAAGGATCGCAGTGATCTACAGACCTCCTGGGTCCATACCCCACTTCCTGGACAACTTCGCTGCCTGGCTCCCCTTCTTCCTCTCCTCTGAGCTACCGACCATCATCCTCGGGGACTTCAACATCCCCATCAACGACAACAACCCGATTACTTCCCAATTCCTCCACCTAACCTCCTCCTTCGCGCTCACACAGCACACTCAATCCTCCACCCACTTCGGAGGGAACACCCTGGACCTTTTCTTCCCCGCCTCTGTACCCTCAACCAGTTCTCTAACACCCCCTTCCCTCTCTCCGACCACCACCTCATCACCTTCTCCATCTCCCCTTCCCCCAACTCCCCCCCTCAAAAACGCCAAACCATCACCAGCCGCAACCTCCACAACCTGAACCCAGCCCCCCTCCACTCTGCCGCCGACCGCCTACACGACAGCATTCTCCCACTGTCATGTCCTGACATAGCCACCACCTTGTACAATGACTCACTGTCAGCTGCCCTAGACTCTCTGGCACCCCTAACCACACGCATCATCAAACCCAGACCGCTTCAACCCTGGCAGACCGACAGCACTAAACGCCTCAAACGTCGCAGTCGCGCACTGGAGAGACTGTGGCGCAAAACCAGGTCCCCTCACGCATTCTCCCTCTACAAATCTGCATTTATTATCTACACCTCCTCCCTCCACGCCGCCAAGCAGGCCTACTTTGTTAACCTAATCAACACCCTCTCCTCCTGCCCCCGCCGACTCTTCTCCACCTTCAACTCCCTGCTCTCTCCCCCCCTCCTCCACTCAGTACCTCTCTCACCGCCCACAAGATTGCCACCGATTTCCACAACAAGATTGACGCTATCTGTAAAGACATCGTCAACTTGCAATCTACCTCCCCACCTAGCCTCCTCACCCCATCACCCCCCTCATCTCCCCCCTCCTCTGCCCTCACAATCGCACTGCCCCCCACCTCTCCCAATGCCCCGCCCACCATAACCCCCCCCGCACTGCACTCCCTCAGCCCTGTCACTACTGAGGAAGTCGCCAAAGTCCTCTCAGAAGCCCGCCTCACTACCTGCCCCCTGGACCCTATCCCCTCTTAACTCCTTCGGTCACCTCCCGCCTCCCTCATCCGCTCCCTCACCCACATATTCAATCTCTCCCTCTCTACTGGCGTATTCCCCTCCCCCTAAAGCACGCGCATATCACCCCCATCCTCAAAAAGCCCTCCCTGGATCCCGCGGACCCCAACAACCTCAGACCCATCTCCCTGCTGCCACTCACCTCCAAGCTCCTTGAGCGCATAGTCTACGATCGCCTAAGCTCCCACCTTACAGACAATAACCTCCTTGACCCACTACAGTCCGGCTTCCGTCCCATACACTCCACTGAAACTGCCCTCCTCAAAATCACTAACGACCTACTAAACGCCAAAGCCAAGGGGCGACTACTCTGTCCTCCTTCTCTTGGACCTCTCTGCGGCCTTCGACACAGTTGACCACCCCTCCTCCTTAATAAACTACTCTCCCTTGGCATCAGAGATACTGCTCTCTCTCTTCATCTACCTATCAGTGTCACCTACAATGGTGCCACCTCCCCCTCCCTCCCCCTCTCTGTTGGGGTCCCCCAAGGCTCTGTCCTTGGACCCCTTCTCTTCTCCATCTACTCCTCCTTCCTGGGCAAACTCATACACTCTCACGGCTTCAACTATCACCTCTACGCTGACGACACCCAAATCTACCTACACCCCTCTCCTCACTCCCACTATCTCCACCCGCATCACTCACCTCCTAAATGACATCTCAGACTGGATGTCGCTACATTTCCTCAAGCTCAACCTCTCCAAAACCGAGCTCCTCGTCTTTCCCCCTGCCCACCCCCCCCCCAGCCTATCCATCATCACCAACAACTCCACTATCACTCCCGCCCCGCAAGCCAAAGTCCTTGGCGTCATTCTTGACTCGAACCTCTCCTTCCAACCGCATGTCAAATCACTCACAAACACATGCAGGCTCCATCTTCGCAACATTGCCAAGATACGTACCTTCCTCACCCTTGACACCACCAAACTGCTAGTACACTCCCTCATCATCTCACGCCTTGACTACTGTAATTCTCTTCTCACCGGCCTACCCAAGTGCAGGCTCTCCCCGCTCCAGACCATCCATCCTGAACTCAGCGGCTAGACTCATCCACCTCACCACCCGCTCCACCTCTGCCACCCCCCTCTGCCTCTCCCTCCACTGGCTCCCGATTGCCCAACGCATCAAATTTAAACTCCTAACCCTGACCTACAAAGCCGTTCACAACACTGCCCCTGACTACCTCACCAACCTGATCCCCAAGTAGTACCGCCCTACCCGTACCCTTCGCTCCTCACAGGACCTCCTTCTATCCTGCTCCCTGGTCTCCTCCTCCCATGCACGACTGCAGGACTTCTCCAGGTCCTCCCCCCATCCTCTGGAACTCACTGCCCCAATCCATCAGACTGTCGCCTTCCCTCTTCACATTCAGGCGCTCCCTCAAAACCCATCTCTTCAGGGAAACCTACCCCACCCTCACCTAACGGCCATTCTCCCTCTTTCCTCCCACCCCTCATTCCCCTCAGCCACTTCCTACTGTACTTTTACCCCCTCCCACCTAGATTGTAAGCTCGAAAGAGTAGGGCCCTCTTACCCCTCGTACGCTGTTTGTTGTTGTTGTACTGTGCCATGTATTGTCCCCCCCTCTATTGTACAGCGCTGAGCAAACCCTTTGGCGCTATATAAACTCGAAGTAGTAATAATAATAATAATGATAATTGTATACATTGTTGCTGTTGTGTCTCTTGCTGAGTTGATTTTGCTTTTTTATGCACATGATTAAATTCACATTTTAGAACAGAAGATTACTTGAAACCCGCAAACATGTTTTATTTTCTGAAGCAGAGACCCTGGAGAATATAATGGTGGTGGTTGCCATTTTCTATGTCACAGGATATTAGCTCAGCTGTTTGTCAAATGCATATTTTCTGTAAAAAAAAAACCCACTAAGATCATTTTAATACAAAATATACGACCCAATTTTTTTGGTGAAATATAAAATATTGGGTCGGCATCAAGAATATAGATACCAAACATGTAAAACTTTAAAAATTGTGCGTATTTGTGAAATGGTGACAAACTTCAGTACCAGAAATTGTCCATAGGTGACGCTTTAAAAGCCTTTACAGGTCATCAGTTTATATAATGAACCATTGTCTTGGAAATTCGCTTTAACGAATTTTCTCTTACCGTGAGTACTCGCAGTTGGATGCGCAGAAAATCCCCATAAAGCTGTGCGAATCTCGCTTACCACGACTGCAGCCAAACTACACGATTCCTGCCCATCCAAATACTTTGGTTCTGTTGAATTTGTGGGTGATGGAGCTCCGTTACCCTGGAATGATCACACGACACTCTAAGGCTGGTTGCAACTCACATAAGGGCTGATTTTAGGCTCAGCTCTCTGTTTTATTAAGAATACACACATGCCCCCCACATGAATAAAGTCAATCCCTCCCACCGAACAATGCAATGGGGAGTACCTATACAGAGGATATACATTCCAATTGGAGCATAGCCTTTGCTATTATCTATCACTGGTCCTCCCCCATGAACCTTCTGAGGTCAGCAGACTTCCTCCCCTTCCCCCCTATGAGCCATCTGAGGTCATATTTCCTGTCCTACTAGCTTCTATTGGTATGTAAAATTCTCTGCACAAGCACTCCCTAAAAATATCAGTCTGTACCTGGATGGGCCCGATACGATCTTTATTAAAACACATCCATCCGAGATACAGTTCAGATTAGTAATGGGTTGTAAGATATGCACAAGCCTACACGTGGAGTTCACACCGCTTGCGCATTGCGTTATGAAGCCCACGTGGTACCATGCTGCTGATATGTGGATACAGGCCCACGGTCTACTGACAGCAGCATTCGCATGGAATGCCGTGGTGGTATACACGCCGGGTCTATAAGCGCAGATCTGCCATCTCATCCATTACCAAGCCGAGTACTGTAATACATACATTGTACATGCGCATGGCCCAATTGCAGCCTTCAGAGCTTTAATTAAGCCACACGAGAGACATATGAATAACACGAATACATGACACATTTAAAGTTCGACCAACAATACAAAATTTCCATGACACCATGAATGATGGCCCTAGAGTTATTCCTCTCCCTCTGGTGTGTGCAGAGATATGTACAATGTGTAGTGTGATTGATGTTTTCCTACATAACCGCACCCAACCCTTGCAATTGCTCATGTATACGGGAACTGGGGGCTTTAAAATGTGTTTTGTGTTTTTTCATTTACAGTGTGTTACTTTTTTTTTTTTCTCTGAACTTTATTATTGCCATACAGTTGTGACCAAAATTATTCAACCCCCCACTGAAATTGAGTGTTTTGGCCAGTTTGACATTGCTTTTGATCATTCAGTCATCTTGCTTACATTTACATTAAAGAGGCACTTGTAGGTCAGACAAATATAACATAACAGTTATAATGAAATAACCACAAATGTCTTTTCTGTGCTCACAGCATTATCAGTTTTATTCAACCCCCCCGCTGTAAGTGACATTCAATCTTAGTACTTAGTACAGCATCCTTTTACAGTTATAAACAGCTTTTAAACGTGAAGCATAGCTTGACACAAGTGTCTTGCAGCGATCTACGGGTATCTTCGCCCATTCTTCATGGGCAAAGGCCTCCAGTTCAGTCACATTCTTAGGCTTGCGCACTGCAAACTGCTTTCTTTAAGTCCCACCAGAGGTTCTCAATCGGATTTAAGTCTGGTGACTGCGATGGCCACTCCAAAATGTTCCAGCCTTTCCTCTGCAACCATGCTCTAGTGGACTTGGAGGTATGCTTGGGATCATTGTCCTGTTGAAAGGTCCAACGTCTCCCAAGCCTCAGGTGTGTGACGGACTGCATCACGTTTCCATCCAATATCTCCTGGTACTGAAGAGAATTCATGGTACCTTGCACACGCTGAAGCTTCCCTGTACCTGCAGAAGCAAAACAGCCCCAAAGCATGATTGACCCTCCACCATGCTTCACAGTAGGCAAGGTGTTCTTTTCATCATAGGCCTTGTTCTTCCTCCTCCAAACATAGCGTTGATCCATGGGCCCAAACAGTTCTAATTTTTGTTTCATCAGTCCACAGAACACTATCCCACAACTTTTGTGGTTTGTCCACATGGCTTTTGGCATACTGCAGTCGACTCTTCTTATTCTTTGGAGACAGCAAGGGGGTACGCCTGGGAGTTCTGGCACGGAGGCCTTCATTACGCAGTGTGCGTCTTATTGTCTGGGCTGAAACTTCTGTACCCACATCTGACAAATCTTTTCTCAGTTCCTCAGCAGTCACACGGGGACTTCTCTCCACTCTACGCTTCAGGTAGCGCACAGCAGTCGAAGTCAGCATCTTCTTTCTGCCACGACCAGGTAGCGTTTCAACAGTGCCCTTTGCCTTGAATTTGCGAATGATGCTTCCTAAGGTCTCTTGGTATGTTTTAACATCTTTGCAATCTTCTTATAGCCATTGCCCTTCCTTGGTGAAGAGAAATCACCTCTTCTCTTGTCTTCCTGGACCATTCTCTTGCCTTCACCATGTTTGTAACCACACCAGTAAATGTCTAGAAGGAGCTGAGTATCACAGTCATTTTAAAGCTGCCTAATTGGTGCTTATTATGCTTGATTGCTGCTCGGTGACATCCACAGGTGTTTTCAATACCTGATGGAAAGCACCTGTATGAACCTCTGTTCTTCAGAGTGGTAGTCCTTTAAGGGGTTGAATAATTGTGGCAATGAAGAAACCACATAAGAACCATTTACTACTGTATTACATAAACAATTGATGTCATTTTAGTTGCATTTGGGTAGTTACAACGTCCTTGTAGGATTTGATTCTGAATACAATTCCAAATGTACACTATAGTCCCTAAACCCCTTTACAGCATTGGGGGTTGAATAATTTTGGTCACAACTGTATAGGGGGTTTAATAGCCTCGCATGTGATAACATATTTGCTGGTCACAGGTCCTCTTTAAAGAAACACAAGAGGTCAATCAGACCCCTAATGTCACCTCTGGACCCAGAAAAGATGGTCAAGCACAGATCATGTTTGATCAGCTCCTTGAAGACACGAATGTACATCTGCCAAATCTGTATCTGAGTAGACCATAGAAGCAGCATTAGAAAGAAATGTGAGCATGGCTTTCAGTCAGGCGATGGTCCTGGTGGTCATGGTCTTGTTCTCCTTCAGGTCCTCTCACCTTGTAGATGGTGACATGGACTTGTGTGGGAATGAGCAGGAGGGGCTCGGGGTTCTCTTGTACCCAATCAGCTTGTTATGGATAAAAGATGAAAGTGTCTTCTGGGAAGTTACAGGGATTTGGAGGTTTAGAGGGTTACATAAGTGGGTGGGGCTGGTTTTAATGAGGGGCGTGTCATATGTTAATCAGTTTCTTAATAGAACCTTGAAAAGTAAACAATCCCATCTCTTTTTTTCTGTTTAAAATGTCCCCATTTTTGAAAAAATAAAGTTGGAAGATATTTTTTTTCCCCCCGCACAATAAACCGGGGGTCGGGGTTTTTCTACCCAAAATCCCCCCCAAAAATGTCCCTTCCCGTTCTAGGAGTCTTGGGGGAATGGGAAAACAAGCGATAGTATCTCTAGCCCCCTTGAAAAAGGGATTTGAGGTGACCCCTTTTTTAGCAAAGAAAAACCCCCAAAAAGGGTTTTTGCAAAAGAGGCATTTTGATTGCATGGAAGATTTTTTTTTGTGCCAAAAAGTTAGGGAAAAATTTAAAAAAATAACATTTTTTTTTACACAAAGAATTGTCAAGACGGAAAATTTCTCACACAAGAAAAGGATAAATGGGGAAATTTCCCACCCCAACACACATTTCTGTTTTACTTCTGGGGATCCCAAACATGTGAGAGCTTTTTTGGAAGCCTGGGCCACTTAAAGGGCCCAAAAAACCAAAATGACCAAGTTCAGGGTTTATAAAAGGGTCATTTTTTAGTTTCCATACTGCCTATCCCATTTTTCAGGGGCCCCGGAAATTCCCAGGAAGGCAAAAACCCCCCCAAAAGACCCGTTTTTAAAAAAAACCCCCAAAATTTTAAAGGGGGGTTTTTTTTTTTAAAAGAAAGGGGGGCCCCCCCTCCCGGGGCCCCCCCGGGGGGCCCCTTCCCTTTCCCCCAAAAAAAATTTTTAAATTAGGGGAAAAACCCCGGGGAACCCAAAGGGGAAAAAAAAATTTGGGGCCCCCCCCCATTGGGGGCCCCCCCCCCTTAAAAAAACCCCCCCCCTCCCGGGTTTCCCGGGGGGCCCCCCCCCCCGGCCCCCCCCCCCCCCGGGGAAAACCCCCCCCCCCCTTTTTAATTTTCCCCCCCGGGGGGGTTTTTTGGGAAAAACACGGGCCTTTTCCCCCCTTTTTTGGGCCCGAAAGGGACTTCCCAAAAAAATTTTTTTTCCCCCAAAAAAAACCCCCCCTTTTCCCCCCCGAAGGGGGCTCCCCGCAAAACCCCCCCCCCTTTCCCCCCGCCCCAAAAACCCCCCCGGGCCCCCCAAAACAAACTTCCCAAAGGGGCCCCCCCAAAATTCGCCTTAAAAACCAGGGGGGTTTTTTTCCCCCCCCAAAACCCCCAAAAAAAACCCCCTTTTCCCCGGGGGCCCCCTTTTCCCCCCCAAAAAACCTTTCCAAGAAAACAAAAAAAAAAATTTTTTTAAAATTTTTTAAAAAAAAACCCCCCCAAAAAAAAATTTTTTTTTTTTCCCCCCCCACCCCCCCCCCGGGGAAAAAAAAAAAAACCCAAAAAAAAAATTTAAAAAAAAATTTTTTTTCCCCCGGGCCCCCAATTTAAAAGGGGAAAAGGGGGTTTAAAAAAATTTTCCCCCCCCCGGGGGGCCCCCCCCCAACCAAAATTTTTTGGAAAAAAAAACCCCGGGTTTAATCCTTTTTCCCCCCCCCCCGGGGGGGGGGGGGGGGCCCCCTTGGGGGAAAGGGGAAAAAAACCCCCGGGGGGCCCGGAAAAATTTCCCCCCAAAAAACCCCCCCGGGGGGGAAAATTTAACCCCCCCTTTTTAAAAAAAAAAAAAAAAATTTTTTTTTTTTTTGGGGGAAAAAACCCTTTTTTTCCCCCCCCCCCCTTTTTAAAAATGGGAGGCCGGGTTTGGGGTTTTTAAAACCCCCCAAAAAAAAAAAAACCCCCCCCAAAAAAGGGGGGGTTTCCCGGGCCCTTTTTTCCCCCCAAAGGGGGCCCCCAAAAAATTTTTTTAAAAAAAAAAAAGGGGGGTTTTTTAAAAAAAATTAAAAAAAGGGGGAAAAAACCGGGTTTTTTTTGGGGGGAAAAAAAATTTTTTTGGGGGAAAAAATTTTAAAAAAAACCCCCCGGGGGCCCAAAAAAAAAAGCCGGGGTTAAACAAGGGCCCTTCCAAAAAAATTTTTTTAAAAAAAGGGAAAAAATAAAAAAGGGGAAAAAAAAAAAAAAAATTTAAAAGGGGCCCCGGGGGGGTTTTTTTTCCCCCCAAAATTGGTTTAAAATTTTTCCCTTTTTTAAAAAAATTTTAAAGGGAAAAGGGGAAAAAAACCGGGGTTTAAAGGTTTTGGCTGGCCCAAAAAAAAATTTTTTTTGGGAAAAGGGGAAAAAATTAAAAAACCCCCAAAAAAAAAAGTTTAAAAAAAACCCCCCCTTTTAAACCCCGGGGTTTCCCCAAAAAACCCCAAAACCCCTTTTTTTTTTTTTTTCCCCCCCCAAAAAGGGGGGGCCCCCCGGGGTTTTTTTGGGGCCCCCCCGGGGGAAAAAAAAAAACCCAAAAAAGCAAAAAAAAACCCCTGGGGAAAAAAAATTTTAAAAAAAAGGGGCCCCAAAAAAAATTTTTTATTCCGGGGGTTTTTTTTGGGGTTACCCGGAAAGGGGGAAGAAAAAAACCCCCTTAAATTTTTTTTTTGGGGGGGTTTTTTTTTTTTAAAAAACCCCTTTTTTTTTAAAAAAAAAATTTTTTTAAAAAAATTTTTTTTTTTTTTTAAAAAAAAAAGGGGTTTTAAAAAATTTAAAAAAATTTTGGGGCCCCCTTTTTAAAAATTTTTTAAACAACCTTTTTCCCAAAATTTTTTCCTTTCCCTTTTCCCCCCAAAATTTTTTTTTAAAAAAAAAATTTTTTGGGGGCCCCCACCAATTTCCCCAAAAAATGATTTTCCCCCCCGGGGGAAAAAAAACCCCCCCCCAAAAAAAAAAAGGGGAAAAAAAAAACCCAAAACCCCCCCAAAAAAAAGGGGGGAAAAGGGGGGAAAAAAAAAATTTAAAAAATTTTTTTAATTTTTTTTTTTTAAATCCAAATTTTTTAAACTTAAAACCCAAAAAAAAATTTTAAAAACCCCCCCCAAAAAAAAAAAAGTATTTAAAAAAGGGGGGGCCCTTTTTTTTAATTTTTTTGGGGGGGAAAAAAAAAAATTTTTTAA
>CATNWA010004122.1:0-16127 GCA_951230385.1 Staurois parvus | reverse complement strand
CCCTGCATGTGACCCGACTACTCCTTGCCCGCTGATGATTGGTACCTACCGCTTACCCCCCACGGAACCACTATCCGTGCCAAAAGCACCCTGCTGGGGGGCCGTCATCCGCCTCATATCTGGCTCTCCCGGTACCTACACGCATCCCCGGAGGCCTCCCCAGCCGCTGGTGGGCCCGCCCAGAGGTCGTGACCTGGCCCGGGACTGTTTCAAGTCCATCCCCACCATCAGGGGCCCTGGTGAAGGCACAGCCCGGGCTTAGACCCCACGCTCTGGGTTGGTCTATCAGTTGGCAGCCGGAAGGCTCCGCCTGGCGGATCATAACAGTATGTATGGAATGCATGGATTGTTACCGACATGTGGTGAAAATATAATGTGAATAGCACCTTTAGAAATATATTTACTGAGAAAAATGGTGACGTGTTTAATACTTATTTTTACCCGCTGTATATAGAATAGATTCATAGCTAAAGGAGGGTAACAGAGGCTGCAGTTCTGCCAAATAAATGCCCTACTGGATTTTAGTTCTAATATTTGATCCAATTAGGTCTCTCCTTCCTGTAAGCCTACTTAGTTACTTCCTCTTTCTTCGATCTCTCCCCGACCTGCAGGCTAGGCCATGGACAGTGCTAGATCATGAGACCTGGGGCACATGTTCCAGGTCTTCGGATAGTTTTTCAATCAGTGCTGGGCAGAATGATCTCCCACCTGATGGTGTCTGGATAGTAATTTTTAAATAGTGGATATCTCCACTGAGCAAAATTGCAAAGGGGAATCTCACCACTAACTATCAACATAAGATGGATTTCACCGCTGACCACTAGGGTATGGGGACCCTTCTCCACTGACCATCAATGCAACAGGGCATTTCATCACTGACCACCAATGTAAGGGGTCATTTCTCCTCTAAGCACAAATGCAAGGGGGAACTTCACCCACTGGACACCATCAAAAGGGGGCACTTTTCCACTGACCACCAATGTAAGGGGGTACTTCTCTGCTGAGCCTAAACATAAGGTACACTTAATTACTGCCACCAATGTAAGCTTGCTTCTCCTCTGAGTATCAATATAAGAGGGAACTTCGACAGTGAGCACCAAAATAAGAGGCAAATCCCCACTGATCACCAATGGAAAATTGGTACTTCACCAGTGACCATCCATGTGTGGAACACTATACCAAGTTTGATCCCTTGTGATGCCCACAGTGCTAGAATTTTTAGTGAAATATCCATGTGGTTTTGTGGAGACTTCACAAGGGGGTAAGTGAAAAGGTTAAAAAAAAGTGAGGCATTGTAAATAAAACAAAAAATCAGATCAAGAATGTTGGTAAAATTTTTATCCTAGTAAATAATAAATAACAGTCATGGCCAAAAATATTGGCACCCCCCCTGCATTTCTGTCAGATAACGCACGACTTTGTCCAGAAAATTGGTGCAATTACAATTTTTTTTTTTACATTCTCATGTTTATTTATATTGTTTTGTACTATATTTGTTTGGCACCAAAAGTGGAACACCAAAACCCAAATCTGACACATTTGTGCAAAACCCCTAAAATGGACTGAACAAAATTATTGGCACCCTCAATTTAATATTTGGTAGCACACCCCTTGGAAAAAATAACTGAAATCAATGGCTTCCTGGAACCATCAATGAGTTTCTTCCACCTCTCTACTAGAATTTTGAAACTGCTCCAGGTCTCTGAGATTGGAAGGGTTCCTTTTCCCAACTGCTGTTCTGAGATCTCTCCACAGGAGCTCTATGGGATTGAGATCTGGACTCATTGATGGCCAGTTCAGTCCTCTCCAGCGCTTTGTCTGTCTGGTACCATTTCTGGGTGCTTTTTGACATGTGATTGGGGTCCTCCAGGGCCTCCTACCATAGTGTCCCTTTTCATTCAGATGGTGATGTATAGTGCGAGCCGACACAGTTGTACCCTGTGCCTGAAGGTCAGCTAGAATTTGTCTGGAAGTTGATTGAGGTTCTTTTTCCACCATTCGGACAATCCTTTGTTGCAATATTTGATCAGTTTTTCTCTTCGTCCATGTCCAGGGAGATTAGCTACAGTGCCATGGGCTGTAAACTTTTTGATAATGTTGTGCAGAGTGGACACAGGACCATTAAGATCTCTGGAGATTGACTTGTAACCTTGAGATTGTCTATGCTTTTCCACAATTTTGTTCTCAAATCAAATCTCTCTTCTCCCTGCTCCATATGGCTGAGTCAGTTTTTCCCCATTTTAACTGGTTGCCGTTGTGATTTTTATATTGTCAGCACCTGTTAACTGGTACAGGTGAGTTTAATTACAACAGGAGCATCACAAACTTGAACTGCAATTATTTCTTACAGTGAGAACGCACCAATTATTTTTGTCCAGACCATTTTTGGGGTTTTGCGTGGAATGTATCAGATTTGGCTTTTTGTTTCTCCACTTTTTTTGCGTCTTGCCGATACAAACAAAAAAAATACACATGAGAATGTTTAAACATTTGTAATTGCAACAATTTTTCTCTGGGAAAAGTTGTGCATTATCTGGCAGAAATGCAGGGGTGCCAATATTTTTGGCCATGACTGAATGTGTTATGGTGACCATCAATGTGCTAAGGAATATACTCACCTTCTGGAAGATGCTGAGATAAATTAGACAACGCTGGGAACCTGAGAATCATGTTATTGAAATGATCTAGGAGTTTCTCTGATGCCGATTCTCCCTTCTGGAGAATAATATCAATCATCTTTTCAGTTCTCCCAATGGGATCCTCATCATACTGGAGTTCCATGTATTCTTCCAGAGATAAGAGATGGAGGGAGTCCAACTCATCACACAATCCATCCACATCCTCTTCAAATATTTCTATTAATTTATCTCTCAGAGGTGCTATAGTCTGTGACATTTCATTGGAAGATGACATGTTGTTTTTGTTCACTGTCTGAAAATATATAGACAAAAACATATCAATATATAAAGATTACTACATGTAAAATAAAGTTTGTATACATAGTAAAATCACAGTTATAAAACAGTTGCAGTTAACTTGCAGAGACATTAGTTTGCATTAGTTTTCATGCACGCTTCAATGAATTTTATGCAGATTGCTGTGCAGAAAAAACTGCAAGTGATACTAGTGTTGTGATGTGAACAGGGCACATAGAGAACAATTGATTTCATTGTGCCCTTGCAGAACACATTCAGAAAAATGGATTTCTCTGCACCATGGTGTGAACAAACCCTTAAAGTTCCTATAGTTCTTAATTGCAATTTAGGAATCCCTGCCTTTGAAGAGACGCTACTGTGTTTGTTAATCCTCTGCTCAATCAGCCTGTGGTGACCGTATTGGACAGGCGACTTTTCAACCATTATAGTGTATATTTGATAAATAGAGTTTCCTCTTTCTCTGTACAACAAGAGGTGGTGGCAGTGTGTAAGCGTCAGTTGCGTAATTAACCTGACCCAGTGACAAGCGCATCCAGGCTGCAGGCACAGATTGAAATCCATTAGCTGGAAAATCGCTGTGCAGGGTGCAGCTGGATGTGGCATTGTTACTCACGTCACATCGCGGTCTGGATTGGCCAGTCCTTCGGTCACGAGTTTGGTGAGAAGGTCTGGGGTCTGACGCCGCGATCGTGACAGCATGTACATGTTAACCAGTTCCCTCTGGGCGTACGTATGCGGCCTCTTGGCGGGTGGGCTTTAACTCCCAGGGGCTGCATATATGTAAACATTTTTCTGTGCTGAGAGCGCCTGCTCCCAGCACAGTTACCGGCGCGATCGGGAGCTTCCTGGTCATGTGACCACTGTGACTGCTAATCACAGCAGTCACATGATCAGAATGCCTGCCTCCGTCTCCCACCATTTAGAACCTCTTAAAGGGCCAGGAGGCGATGGTAGGAAGGGGTTAAAACGTGCATATCATTAGTTTCAAAACAGAGCAGTTACCAGCCAGGGAAATTCTACAATGACAACTCAGGCCCATTCAGCGTGATGATGTCAGCAGCTCTGCCCACCTGACACTCTGGGGTTTATTTACTAAAGCTGGAGAGTTCAAAATCAGACTCCCTTCTGCATAGAAACCAATCAGCTTCTAACCTCAGCTTGTTCAATGAAGCTTTGGCAATGAAACCTGGAAGCTGATTGGTTTCTATGCAGAAGGGAGTCTGACTTCGCACTCTCCAGCTTTAGTAAATAAACCCCCTTATGTCCCTCCAGAATTTATTAAAGGTAGCAACAAATGTAAGTGTTCTGGAAAAAATTTTGTTTGTTTGGGCTGTGGAAAGCCCTTCTATATGCACCTTGCTTTTAAACCTTGTTATAAATTGGGGTGGCTGTCATTTTTGTCTAGCTTACTGAAATTGGCAAGGAGATACGTTGGACATCTTTAACTGTCATTCAACTTCACTGGGCTTCCAGTGTGTCCCATTGCACTTTAAAGGAGGAATGGGCTACCTCCAGGCATACCAGCCTTTAATTTATTAATTGCTATACAGTATATGCTCTAATATGGAGACGCTCAAAAATTAGAGTTAGGAATGCAGTTTTTACAGAATGCCCTAGAGATGCATTGTGGCTTTCACATATATTTGTAAATGTTTGAGGTGCAGTATCCCTTCCATGTGCACCCCCACTTTAAAAGCTAGTTATAAAAAGGGATGGTCACAATTTCATTTAGCTTGCTGGGTGCTGTTCACCAGGGACCTCTTCATGGAGAATTGGACTTAGCTGTACCTGTTGTCAAGTTGCTTTCCCATACTAGCAGATATAGCAAAAAAATTGCAATACGGCCACCAGTGCAAATAGTCAGGCCATTAGTGAAAGAACTAGGTAGCTGTTGGGGGTTCCAGAGGGAACGGATCAGATGTTCCCAGATGCAATGACTAAGAGGACCAGCGTTTGACAAATAGGGCCATACCAAGAGTATCTATCCCAATTGAAAGGTCTTGAAGGAGCAGAGTTATCAGAATGTGCCAGTGCACAAAATGTACCAGGAACCAGGCCATTGGTCAGCAGCGACAAGTGTAGCTTACCTGGACAGATGCCAGTGAACTGGAGCATACGCACAGTAATGCTATTGGACAGGAATGTCTGATGGACCATACCAGGAATTATGCCATCTGCCAAGACTGACAGATGGAGCATACCCAGAGCTTTGCCAGCAGAAAAGAATGTCAGATGGAATGTATCAGGAGTAATGATAGTGGCCAGGAGCAACAGATGTAACATGCCCGGACTATCAACTGCTTGGATCAAGTGGCAGTGATAGAGGACAAGACCTGAAGAAACAAGGGCAGGTAAGCTAGTCGCATCCCCTCCAACACAGGGGAAACACATCTGCCCCAAACCTCCACACCCTCAGCAGGAACTCAAGTTCAGTTTCTATCACTAGCACCTTATATATTTTAGAAATACTATGCTTCATGCAAGAAGGAGAGCCAAACAGCCTCTCTATTGGCCTAAGGTCTATCTTTTCCCCATAGTAGTTGGGACAGTGTCTGTGTACAGTTCTGTAATTGTGCATATCTTGATTTATCTAATGGCATAATACCCCATTTTTGCTTTAATTCAAAATATGTGCATAATTCGTCCCCTACCATCACATCCTGTAACTGTTAGACATGTTTTAACTTCAGATCTTCACTCACATGTAAATGCTAAAGAGTTATTCCCAAGTCTTTCCCAAGTAGTTTGACACTTTTTCCAACTTTTTTCCCATTATTATCACCTGGTGATTCTGCCACTTATTGTATCTATGTGAGTGTAGCACAGATATGACCATAGATCACCAAAGGACGGAGCTACAGGACATCCGTCACCTCACCTCTTCTCCATTATATAGGAGTGAGAGGATTTGTCATTCACAGAAGACAGTTTAGAAAGGTGATACCATTCCTTGATATCAGTTCGGTGAACTAAGGTATTGGAATTCTGTCAGGATCAACAGATTTGTTTTTTTCTTTCAGAAAATGTACTTATCCTGAAAAAATAAAATGAATGCAGTCACCACATCTACTATATATGGACAATATTGCATGTTTTTTCTTGAGTATAGATTCACTTTAAGCCAGTTTACTCTCCATTC
The DNA here is from genome assembly GCA_951230385.1 of Staurois parvus. Taxonomy (NCBI): domain Eukaryota; kingdom Metazoa; phylum Chordata; class Amphibia; order Anura; family Ranidae; genus Staurois; species Staurois parvus. Next base: position 10,052 of record CATNWA010004122.1, on the reverse strand, counting down.
AGAGTGAGCTTTCTAACAAAGATCTCAATTTACACATTGGCCATCTGTAAAGGAAATTTGTCAAAAGCTTTAGCAAAGTCCAAGTACACCATATCTCCAGCCCACGTGTTTTTTGCGGATTATAGATTTTTTTTTCTTTTACAACAATGATCTTTATAAATCCATGCTGGCTATCTCCCTGTATATTATATTATCATTGCAAGCTTTGTGCTTACCTTGTAGGCATAGTCCTGGACCGATGAGCAGAGCAAAGCAGAAATTTCAACACTGATTGGCTTTCCAGTTTCTTAACCTTTATATAGATTCTGAAACTTTGGCACCAAATACAAAGAAAATGAAACTAAATTGTGAATTTTGACATTTGACAGCAACCTAACCAGCTCTGCTGGTCACATTCATTCATATCCAGATAATGGTGTTGACATTTAGGAATTTTCAGGTAGTTTGACGTTTCTTAACCATTTGTGCTCCTGCACCTGTACCCTTTGTATTGACCAGATCCATTTTTACATTTTTGCTACGGGCCTATTGATTTGATACCAACGTGTGCACACCATTATTTTGCAGCCACTTTTATTTTAACACTCTGACAACGTAATAGATGAGAATGAAAAGTGTATTCCAAGTCATCAGTGTTTTCAAGATTTAACAGTAAGGAATTATAATATGGCCAAAAAATATGAAGCCTGCCACCACGACTTTTCACCTCTCCTTCCTTTACATGCCCATTTGAGCATGTAAAGGAAAGGTGGGGGAAATGGAATGGGCATGTAAAGTAAGGGGGGGGGGTACAATTTGCACTCTATCTTCCTTTCAGGGCTGTGGATAAGGGGGTATCACCAGTCCTCCTGTAGGGGGCCCAGACTAGCAGGGGGGCTCAGGCAGCTGGGTAAATTGGATGTGGGCAGGGAGGGTGATTGACATGGTTGGGGGGAAATTACTGGAGCAACCAAAAGCTGGCTTCTTCTCCTCTCCCTCCTGCTGGCTTTCAGCTGCCGCAGAGAGAGCCCTACAGGGGCTGCCCCACTCCACTCCACACACATCACCCTCCCTTTGCATGATATGTTTCCCACTGGCCAGGCCCCCCTGTGTGTCCCCACCTCCACAGTGCTACCAGCTTCCCTCTTCTCCTTTCCACCAGCAACTGCAAGCACACAATAGGATCCTTGAGGATGAAGAGTGGATGGAAGGGCCCAGTAAATATGCTACCAGCCCCTTTGTTTTCTCAGTGTTGGTACTGATCAATCACTGTGTTCATTCATAACTGAAGCATAGTAAACAGTATTTTTTAAGGGGAGGGCCCTCTCAGGTTGGCTGCATGGGGCCCCATGGTTTCTATCAGCAGCACTGCTTCCTTTACTTGCCCATTTCATTCAAATCCAGCAAAGAGATGGCCCAATCCAGCAGAGACATCCCCATATATTCAGCAAAGAGACATCCCAATCCAGCAAAGACACATCCCCATATTGCAGAGACATCCCCATCCAGCAAAGAGACATCCCCATCCAGCAAAGAGACATCCCCATCCAGCAACGAAGCATCCCCATCCAGCAAAGAAAACATACCCATCCAGCAAAGAGACATTACGTGCGGATTGTTCCCGATTGGTGTGCTATTACTTTGTGGAACGTTGCGCCGAATGGTTCACGAAATATCAGCGTTTTTGTGGTGAAATTGGTCCCATAGGAATGAATGTTCAAAACTAGACATTTGAAAATGGCAACCGCCAGTGAAGTGAGCAAGTTGGCCTCTCCAACCACACAACAGTTACTCAAGCCACTCCACCAGTTACTCCGCCCACTCCAGTTGTAGACTACTGGTGGAGGCAAGAGCACTTCACACAATTTCCCCAGAAATTGTAGCTTTTTAGCAGAAACAAAAAAGACCAAAAATTTATGGAAAATATTTTCTATTTCTGTTATATAACATATCCAATTAAAAAAAATCAAATTTCTTCATAAATTTAGGCCAAAATGCATTATGCTGCATGTCTTTAGCATGTAAAACCCCCAATAAGTGTATATTAATTGGTTTGTGGGAAAGTTATAAAGGCTACCATCTACAAACTATGGTATACTGTATATACTGAAATTTACTCAGTTCTGACGCTATACTGTGTTAGTGTGGTGGGTAATCTGGTGCTAGCTGATGCTGGCTGGGAGGTACGCTAACTAACTAACTGACACTGACATCAATAGTGTCAGTGATCATATAATAAAGAGATCAGTGATAATACTGTACACTGTACTAATGACACTGCCTGGAAAGGGATTAATATCTAGAGGCAATCAAGGGGTTAACTGTGTTCCTACGTGTAAGGTGTGTAATACCTTCTGCTATTACTTTACTACCTAGCTGTTTTTTTCTCCCTGCTTTTCAGGGAGATTAAACAGCCAGATTGCTGTTCTTATGTACACAGAATTCTGTGTTTTTGTAAACACAGAACTCTGTGTGAGATTGGACACAGTCAGTCAGCTGATTTCAGCCAAAATCATTGACTGAAATCAGCTGCCAAACTCGTGCTGTGTCCAATCATGCGCATGTACTTCCTGAACCCGGAAGAAGGTCAATCATGTGCCCATACCTGCTGCCCACTGGCAGTATATTTACTGTGAGTGGTTGACAGGTGGTTAACAAAGGGATGGGTATTTCTAACATTTGTTTACATTTGCATTTGTTTTTTAGGTTGTGGGTTTTTTTAGGTAGTGCGGGAATATCTCCAATGAAGTGTTCTCAGGGCTTGATGAGCTTTCAGTCAGTGGGCTCGGTCTAGCTTTGCCAAGCATTGTGAGCAGACTTGTAGAATAGTGTTTTCTTTTGCCTACAAGCTGATGCCTGAGTCTAAGATGCTGGAGCCCAGGCCTGATCTGGAGCCACCATGTGATACCTAACTCTAAGAGGACCTTACCCATGCTGATCTTGCTGCTAAAGTGATATCACTGGAGCCAAACTTAGACCTCTAATGGTGTTGGAATTGATCCATGTTCATGCAGTAGCTGAAAAAAATATCACTGGGTACAATGGAGTAACACCTGAACCCCTACTGGTCTGATGCTACAGTCCAGAAAACACAGGAACCTCTGTTGTAGCGGATGAAGACTGAGCTCCTCCTGAGGACTTTCAGCTTTGAAAAGATGTGCTATTGTTTGGATGTTCCACCCACACATGTTCTGTCTTGTTGCCTTTTTGAAACTTTTAAAAAAGATCAATGGACTGGACTATCATTACTTCAAGTGGTACACGAGTGGTATGCTTGGGGACAAGGTAAATCTCAACTGGGGGTCTACTTGCACTACACTGGACTCAGCTGAGTGGAGGGTGCTTAAAGAGGGATGGGCTCCCCCCAGGCATACCTGCCCTTAATCTATCCATTCTTATATGTGCTCTTACTAGGCTCTGGGAATTTAGAATTAGGAGTGCAGTTTATACAGAGGTCCCTTAGCATGGGCACTACGGCTTACGCATATATATGCGTGCAAACAAAACCCTCTGCTTTTAATGTAAATGGATAGACAGGGCCAATTTGGTTGTTTTGCAGGCTGGTTGGTAAGTGTGCTGGGAAATCCTTTGTTTGTGATACGCATTGCCCTTCCATGTTCTTTGCATACCTGCAGCTGTCCTTATCTTCATTATCACTTGTTACTGACCTTTGGCTTGTTCCTCAACTACTCTTCTGCTTGATCCCAACCGGCAACCACTTGCTACCGACCTTTGGCTTGCTTACTGACTTCACTACTGCTTGATCCCTACCTGCTATATCGGCTATTGGACCCCGGCATTTTTTGCTTCCTGGTGAGATGATCCTGAGGGCCTCAACCTTGTACTAACATGCAGCAAAACTTATCTCCACCATCAGGAGATCTGGTGAATACCGGTTAGTGCTTAGACCCCGCACCTTAGGTGAGCCCGCATCATCCACCAGGGTAACCTGCTGGTGTACTTATCCTCCGGGTCAATGGGAGTCTCTCTGCTGCTATAGCTACTGGTCTCTGAGCCTGACCGCTGACTGTGACAGGTGGGGGAGAAAATACCTAATTAAAAGAAGTCATGAAAAATTATAAAGTTCTATAAACATTCATGGGAAACACAAAGCACATCAGAAAAACAAAACTAAAAATGTATTGGCTTGAAGCAGTGAGTGTACTAATGGCATCCACCAAGACATCATCAAACCAGCTCAGCTGGTCGGATTGCTCATTCTTTGAAAGCTACATTTGTACGGTGATATTTGTATGTTTAGCGGTAATACAATACTTTAGAATTGCTTTACCTCCCACACCCATACAATCACAATGGACCCGAGAATAACTTTGTAAAAACCTATATACTGTATAGTATATATATATATATATATGGTATATTTGGGACAAATCAGGCTCTCTTTTGGCTCCACCATAATCCAAAAGTTAAAGATTCTAAATTCAAAGTGTTATAAAAAACTCACCAGGCATTTGTCATGTGGAAAGGCCTTGGATTCTTCCTAATAGCTTATGGCCAGAAATGAATGTTGTATTGGATGCTCTATACCAGTGGTCTCCAAACTGCGGCCTATGCATACCCTCATCAGGCCCTTGGGGCACTGTTCCTCCCACTTATATGAGGTACCATTCCTCCCACTGACACCAACAAAGGGACAATAAATCCTCCACTGACATCAACAATGGGGTACTATCCCTTCCACAGACATCAATGATGGGGCACTATTCTGACCACTGACACCAACGATGGGGGCACTAATACTGTATATCCTGTAATGCAAAAGTTGGGAAATGGTTTAGTCCCACTGATGCCAGGACATTTTCTGCTCCCACTGGCCATGGCCCGGACCCCTAAAGTTCGAAGTACAGTAAACTGTCCCTTTGTTTAAAAAGTTTGGCGACCCCTGCTCTATACAGACGATGTCTGATCTCCATCCAGGACCTGAGAAGATGTACTACTGTTTGTATTTTCCACCCACTCCTGTTCTCCCTTGTTGTGCAATAAACCTTGAAAAGACATCCATGGATTGGACTGTTGTTACTGTAAGAGGTACAAATGAGTATTATTTATTTATTTCAGGTACTTATATAGCGCCATCAATTTACGCAGAGCTTTACATATATATTTGTACATTCACATCAGTCCCCAACCCTCAAGGGGTGTACAATCTAAGGTCCCTAACTCACATTCATACATACACATACTACGGAGAATTTTGACTGGGATTTGGATTAACAACCCTAGTGGTCCCAGGCAGAAGTGCCTAGCCACTGTGCTCCCCATTATGCCTGGTAAACCTCAATTGAGTGTCCCACTTGCATTGCAAAGGGCCCAACTGGGGAAAGGTACTACTAATAACTGTACTATGTTTCCAGCTTGTGGAGGCTCAGCCTCCAGTTTACCATGAAGGTGCATTGTGTTTTTAAGAGCCTGAAGAGAGAAACATCCAGAAGAGTTTAACATAACAGAGTTATGCATTCTCTTCATTAAGGTAAAAAACACCCCACTATCTGTTTTAACCCCCCCTATCCCTAAACACTTACCTGGCTCGATGTCACTGCTCTAGCACTGTCCTGGCTGCAAAATTGCTGTCCTCTCTTCTTGGTCTCACAGGAGAGATGGAGGCATTTTAGACTGAGCAGCTCCAAGCCCGGTGACCCTTTCCTTGGAGCGCCGGTGGCGGAACACCAGTTGCAAGAGCAACCTTTGTGACCCCAGTAGTTCCACCACTAAAAGAAAAGAAAGAGTGTGGGTGGGGCAGACACAGGAGGAGAGGGAGGGAGGAGAAGCAGAGCAACATTTGTGACCCCGGTAGTTCCACCACTAAAAGAAAAGAAAGAGTGTGGGTGGGGCAGACACAGGAGGAGAGGGTGGGAGGAGAAGCAGAGCAACCTTTGTGACCCCAGTAGTTCCACCACTAAAAGAAAAGAAAGAGTGTGAGTGGGGTAGATACAGGAGGAGAGGGCGGTAGGAGGAGGGGCACAACAAGCTTTGTCTTTCCATCTGTGGTGGTGGGGGAACTGTCAGCACTGGCTCTAATAACCCGGCAGAGCTTCGGGGTTGAGGGGGGGGCGGCTGCCGGAGGAGTATACAGGAACCCAGGAGAGCAGCAGATAGGAGGTACAGCCAGGCGACACATAGAAGAACCGACCCATGCATTTCTTTCCTGCCACCATTGAATGCTTGCATGAGGAAGAGGAGAAGTGGGCATTCAGTGGTAACAGGAGAGAAATGCATGGATCAGTTCCTCTATGTGTCACCCGGCTGTACGTCCTATCCAGGCGGCCCTGGTCTACTGGGCAAATGCCAGTGGCCATTATGGCCAGTCGAGCCTGCATGGAGGACAGTGGGAGCCAAAGTCTAGCTCCTGTGAGAAGGAAGCTCGTGTGTGGCTTTATGCCACTATGTGTATCTATGGATATTCGGAAGTGCACATGTATGGGTGCCTCCTTAGCACATGTTTTGCTAAGGAGACACCCAGAGGCTGGAGAAGGAGACAGCGCTGGCGGGGACTACCAAATAGGAGATTGCACAGAGCAGGTAAGCATAACGTCTTTTTTAATTTAAAACAACAAAAGTTAGCATTTAGTATCACCTGAAAGTGATACTAAAGTCTTGTTTGCCTGGATCCTCCGCTGCTTGGGTCCCCTACCAGCATTCATGGCCCCTCCTTCCTATCTGTGGCCCCCATAGCAAGCAGCTTGTTATGGGGGCACCCAAGCTGACGCACTCCCAAGCTGCCGCTCTGTGTGTCTATTCACCCACAGAGCCACGGTTTGACCCCATCCCCTTCCTCTCCTGATTGGCTCTTTGTTTGTGATTGACAGCCAATGGCTCCCGCTGCTGCCAATCAGGAGTGAGAGTCCCCAGAGAACCGAGGCTCTCGTGGACATCGCTAGATTGGGATGAGGCTCTGGTAAGTGTTGAGGGAGCTGGGGGGGCATATAGAAAGAGTTTTGCCTTCATGCATACAATGCAATTTTTCGCTCCATAAGACGCACTTTTTCCCCCCCAAAAAAGGGGGAAAATGTCAGTGCGTCTTAAGGAGCGAATATGGAACAGCCGGTCCGGTATTTCCACCGCCGCCGTGTCAGAATACCGGGCCGGCCGCTCAGCTCTGCAGCAGGACCTTACCTGTTCCTCGGTCCATCGCTGCGCAGTCTTCCCACGCCGGCTTCTTTAGTGTGGGCTCTCAACTTAACACCCGGGTGCCCAGTGCGCATGTGCGAGTAGCGCTGCACTTTGTGAACGTCTTCTGGGACACATGACAGGTCCCAGAAGACAGCAAACCAATCACAAAGCGCAGCGCTTCTCGTGCATGCGCACTGGGCACCCGGCTGTCAGCCGGGTGCCCACACTAAAGGGAGGACAACTCCGTGGAAGCGGGAACCTGTCAAATTCAGGTACCCACTCCCCCTCCCTCCCCAAAAGTCTCTGGTCATCCCCTGTACTGTCTGCAGTCTCTGGTCATCCCCTGTACTGTCTGCAGTCTCTGGTCATCCCCTGTACTGTCTGCAGTCTCTGGTCATCTCCTGCAGTGTCCGCAGTCTCTTAATCATCCCCTATACTGTCCGCAGTCTCTTGGTCATCCCCTGTACTGTGTCCGCAGTCTCTGATCATCCCCTGTACTGTCCGCATTCTCTGATCATCCCCTGTACTGTCCGCAGTCTCTGATCATCCCCTGTACTGTCCGCAGTCTCTGATCATCCCCTGTACTGTCCGCAGTCTCTGGTCTTCTTCTGTACTGTCTGCAGTCTCTGGACATCTCCTGTACTGCGTCCGCAGTCTCTGATCATCTCCTGTACTGCGTCCGCAGTCTCTGGTCATCTCCTGTACTGCGTCCGCAGTCTCTGGTCATCTCCTGTACTGCGTCCGCAGTCTCTGGTCATCTCCTGTACTGCGTCCGCAGTCTCTGGTCATCTCCTGTACTGCGTCCGCAGTCTCTGGTCATCTCCTGTACTGCGTCCGCAGTCTCTGGTCATCTCCTGTACTGCGTCCGCAGTCTCTGGTCATCTCCTGTACTGCGTCCGCAGTCTCTGGTCATCTCCTGTACTGCGTCCGCAGTCTCTGGTCATCTCCTGTACTGCGTCTGCAGTCTCTGGTCATCTCCTGTACTGTGTCTGCAGTCCATTGGTTAAGAATATTTTTTATCTTGTTTTCTGCCTCTAAAACCTAGGCGTTGTCTTATGGTCAGGTGCGTCTTATGGAGCGAAAAATACGGTATTTGCCTGTCTAGCAAAGCTCAGTGAATGAAAAGAGCAACAAGAAACCCTGCTTTCTTCATGCTCATCTGAATTGTACGCTATTTCTCTCCAATCCTCCTCCATAGTGGCTGGCAGTACTAAGCTGGACTGAGCGGGCAGATCAATGTACAGAAAATAGCCCACACTTTTCCCTTACCAGTAAGAGGAAGGATGTTTTACAGCAATGGTGGGGGGAGAAAATAACTATTAAAAGTTATAAAGTTTGTGAAAACTTGGCATTAAACACAAAGCAATTCAGAGAAAAGGAACTAAAAATGCAAGCATTGACCCAGAGCAGTGCGTGTTTGAATGGCATTCACCTAGACATCCGTCAAACCAGCTCTACTGGTCGTACTTCACATTCTTTGAATGCTATCGCTGGTGACATTTGTATGTTTGGAGTTACTATCATACTTTAGAATTGCTTTAGCTGCTATACACAACTTATGGACCAGAGCAGTTTTTACATTTTAGCTATAGGCCTATTGATTTGGCTTTAAATGTACTACTTAAAGAGTAACTCCACTTTTGTTGAAAGAAAAACCCTCCCCTCTGTGTCTTCTATGTACATTGCGGGGATTTTAAAAACTTTGTTGCAGATTCCTACCTTTTCTTATCCTGAAGAAATAGCTGTTTGTTTGTCTGTGTCCATGCACAGAGCAACTCTGTGTGGGAGTGATTTTATAATTATCAATTAGCTGCTACACCGGCAGGTCTCTAATAAGGAAAGTATCAGGGTCTGCATCCTTTTAGATGCAATTTTCCTTTGGGAATATCTCACCAAAAATGAAATTTTTTTGTTGCAGGGTGTAACGTACATGTAAGATATCAGTAGCTGAGATGTGACCTGTAGAAATATGACATTGTAGATTTAGCTCATTTCATGTTATAATAATATAAGATGTGTTCAGAATTAAGTAGGAGACATATGGTCACCAGTTAGCATCTGACAGGGACAGAGCATCCTCTGGAAGGAGGTGACACCTGGATGCTAATAAGATTCGTCACCTCCTGGAAATCTGAAAGGAAAAGGCTCAGACAGTTCGGCTTCATGACACAGCAGGAGACCAGAGGTGGGGAGCTCTGACATATATACACAGATCAAAGGAATATATTTAATCTCTCATAAAAACTAAAATATTAGTTGCAATGTAGAGAGATGAAAATACTTCCTTCTGATTGGACACACTGTAGGCTACATCTGCATGTAAAATTGTATTTGTAACCTATGTAGAATGCCAGAGAAATGCAGAAAATGGTGCCTGATTGCGACAGCTGAACAGTGATTGGCACTGTCACGATCGGACTGATGCGCTGGTGTTGGAAATTCAATCCCTGACTTGATGATTTCAACCCGTTATCCTGGTTCAATCGACTTTGGGCATTTCAGTACCCAGAACGTCCTGTGGGCTGGTACAGGAACACCCCCCAGAGTCGATTGGCCAAGGGCTAATGTCCCCAGCCTACGTCCATATTCCCATAAATTGAGCACCTGGGATATGGGACGTTGCGATTCGTATGGAACCAGTTCGATTGACTGACGGATTGCAGACTTTTGTCTGACTTGCTCCAGACGCAGGATTAATCTTGGTAAAAGTTTTATTTCTGTTTTTATTTCCCTTTTTATTTTATAGTCAATAGCCAATTGTGTGTCTTCTTGTACTTCTTGTATTTTCTGTAACTTTTTATACTTTGTACATATTTTATGCACCGCCCACTTTCGGGATATTAAAACAAAAATTATTAAGTGACTTCTGGGTAAACTTAAGCGCTCGGCCCCTCATATCGCCAAGAGAGATTGTATTGGATTGTAATTGCAGTGTCTTTATA
>CATNWA010004121.1:0-17252 GCA_951230385.1 Staurois parvus | reverse complement strand
TTATGTCCCTACACTACTCATTTCCAAAATGGTAGCATGGGTGCATTCAGAGAGGAAAGGAAAAAAGAGAGGATTGTGAGATGTCTCTTCAACTGCCACTACAGATGGTTGGATCACCCCAACCACAAAGTGACCTAAGTAGATGACTAGGGCCAAGTAGGTGGTTGAGGGCCAGGTGAAATCGATCAATACCGAAACGGTTAGTGAGGTACATTTCTTATATTACTGAAATATATGAACTGGGTTGGCATAGGTAAAAGTGGCTGGGAAGAGGAGATTAACCAACCAGCCTAGGTCCTTGGAGGAAAGGCTTTCATGTGAAGGACAGTTACGATGTTGGACCAGCACCTAGTAGTGTGTTAGCAGGAGTAGATCATTTTAGACCAAACCTGGAAAACAGTGCTTACTGGTTCTATTGTACTTTTTCTATTCAGCCTAGGACCTTGTTTGGTCCTAACCTAGCTTCTCTCTCTAGTAGGGGATCGTGAGATGTTTCCTCAACTGCCACTAACGGATTGTGGGCTCAACCACAAAGTGACCTAAGTAGATGGGGACTAGGGCCAAGTAGGTGGTTGAGAGCCAGGTGAAAATAGATCAATACCAGGGGTGGACTGACAACTCATGGGGCCTCCCGGGCAATAGGGGATCATGGTGAGCCCCTGTGTCCTTGCCCAAACTCAAAAAGCTTATGAAAAAGGTACCAGGGGCATCTCATGGGGCCCCCCTACTGACCCCGGGCCCGGGCAGTGCCCAAGTTTCCAAATGGTCAGTCCGCCCCTGATCAATACTGAAAGGTTAGTTAGGTACATTTCTTATATTACTGGAAAATATATGAACTGATTGGCATAGGTTAAAAGTGGCTGGAGAGGAGATTACCAACCAGCCTAGGACCTTGGAGGAAAGGCTTTCATGTGAAGACAGTTACGAGTTGGACCAGCACCTAGTAGTGTGTTAGCGGGCGTAGATCACTGGACCGGCCTGGAATAGTGCTTACTGTTTCCATTGTACTATTTGTATTCAGTCTAAGACCTTGTTTGGTCCTAATCTAGCTCTCTCTCTAGTAGGGGATCATGAGATGTCTCCTCAACTGCCACTGGATGGTGGGATCAATCACAAAGTGAACTAAGTAGATGGCTAGGGCCAAGTAGGTGGTTGAGGGCCAGGTGACATTGATCAATACCGAAAAGGTTAGTGAGGTACATTTCTATATTACTGAAATATATGAACTGGATTGGCATAGGTAAAAGTGGCTGGAAGAGGAGATTACCAACCAGCCTAGGGACCTTGGAGGAAAGGCTTTCATGTGAAGAGAGTTATGAGTTGGACCAGCACCTAGTAGTGTGTTAGCAGGCGTAGATCACTGGACCGGCCTGGAACAATGCTTTCTGTTTCTATTGTACATTTTCTATTCAGCCTAGGACCTTGTTTGGTCCTAATCTAGCTCTCTTTCTAGTCGCTAATGTAATCGCTTATCAACTGCTAGTTAACTAAAAAAACTTTTACAATACAAATCTATAGCATAGTTTTCAGAAAGACAGAGCAATAGATAGATAGATACAGGGCTTTTTTTTCAGCAGGAACGCAGAGGAACACCGTTCCAGCACTGCTAGCACTGACTGTATGTAATGGCAAGAGGTGGTGGGGTGTGCTGGAAGGTCTATTGTTGCAGTGTGCTGGGGGAGCTATTGTTCCGGGGGGTCTATGGTTTTAGCTGGAGAGGTCTTTTGTTGCTGGTGGGGAATCTGTTGTTTCCGAGGGAGTCTTACATTGCTAGGAGGGATCTCCTGTTGAGGGAAGGGTCTATTGATGCTGGCTGCTGGGAAATCTATTGCTGCTGGCAAGGGTCTATTGCTGCTGGTGGGGGATATATTGTTTCTGGAGGGTGTATTTTGTTGTGCGGGGGTCTATTGTTACTGGGGGAAATCTATTGTTGCTGACTGCAGGGGATCTTATGTTGCTGGAAGAATCTCCTGTTGAGGGAATGGTCTATTGATGCTGACTGCTGGGAAATCTATTGTTGCTGGCAGGGGTCTATTGCTGCTGGTGGGGTCTATTGCTGCTGGTGGGGGATCTATTGTTTCTGGGAGTGTGTATTATGTTGTGAGGGGTGGTGTATTGTTACTGGGGGGGAATCTATTGTTACTGACTGCAGGGGATCTTATGTTGCTGGGAAGAATCTCCTGTTGAGGGAAAGGTCTATTGATGCTGGCTGTTTGGAGATCTATTGTTGCTGGCAGGGCCTGTTGTGGCTGGGGTAGATCTATTGTTACTGGGGAGTGTATTTTGTTGCAAGAAGATCTATTTTTGCTGGTGAGGGATCTATTGTTTTCTGGGGGGTCTTATGCTGCTGGAAGGGATCTCCTGTTGATGGAAGGGTCTATTGGTGCTGGCTGCTGGAGATTCTAATAACGCTTGCTGCTGGGAAATCTATTCTATATCTCTTGTTGCAAAGGGGGCTATTGTTGCTGGGGGGGTCTATTGTTATTGGGGGAAATTATTGTTGCTGGATGCAGGGGATCTGTTCTCTGCTTTTCTTCTGATCATTAACAAATTCCATAAAAATTACTACAAAATGATTGGTTCTGTATTCTTTAAAATTGGCAGTACTGGGGCATGGGTAGGGGTTGGACCCTAGATGGGACAGTGCTCAGAGATGGGTGGGGGGCATGTGCAAGGGGTGACTCAGAAGAGGAAAGCACTTCCACCTATTCTATGAGAAAAAAAGCCATAGATAGAGAGATAGATAGAGAGATAGATAGATAGAGAGATAGATAGAGAGACGAGAGAGAGAGAGAGAGAGAGAGAGAGAGAGAGAGAGAGAGAGAGATGATGGATAGAGAGAGAGAGAGAGGGAGAGGGGAGAGAGAGAGAGAGAGAGATGGGCAAGGGGTGACTCAGAAGAGGGGAGCACTTCCACCTATTCTATGAGAAAAAAAGCCATAGATAGAGAGATAGATAGATGGATAGAGAGATAGATAGAGAGATAGATAGATAGATAGATAGATAGATAGATAGATAGATAGATAGATAGATAGATAATAGATAGATAGATAGATAGATAGATAGATAGATAGATAGATAGATAGATAGATAGATAGATAGATAGATAGATAGATAGATAGATAGATAATAGATAGATAGATAGATAGATAGATAGATAGATAGATAATAGATAGATAGATAATAGATAGATAGATAATAGATAGATAATAGATAGATAGATAGATAGATAGATAGATAGATAGATAGATAGATAGATAGATAGATAGATAGATAGATGGATAGATAGATAATAGATAGATAGATAGATAATAGATAGATAATAGATAATAGATAGATAGATAGATAGATAATAGATAGATAGATAGATAGATAGATAGATAGATAGATAGATGATAGATAGATAGATAGATAGATAGATAGATAGATAGATAATAGATAGATAGATAGATAGATAGATAGATAGATAGATAATAGATAGATAGATAGATAGATAGATAGATAGATAGATAATAGATAGATAATAGATAGATAGATAGATAGATAGATAGATAGATAGATAGATAATAGATAGATAGATAGATAGATAGATAGATAGATAGATAGATAGATAGATAATAGATAGATAATAGATGATAGATAGATAGATAGATAGATAGATAGATAGATAGATAGATAGATAATAGATAGATAGATAGATAGATAGATAGATAGATAGATAGATAATAGATAGATAGATAATAGATAGATAGATAGATAGATAGATAGATAGATGATAGATAGATAGATAATAGATAGATAGATAGATAGATAGATAGATAGATAGATAGATAATAGATAGATAGATAGATAGATAGATAATAGATAGATAGATAGATAATAGATAGATAGATAATAGATAGATAGATAGATAATAGATAGATAGATAGATAATAGATAGATAGATGATAGATAGATAGATAGATAGATAGATAGATAGATAGATAGATAGATAGATAGATAATAGATAGATAGATAGATAGATAGATAGATAGATAATAGATAGATAGATGATAGATAGATAGATAATAGATAGATAGATAATAGATAGATAGATAGATAGATGATAGATAGATAGATAGATAGATAGATAGATAGATAGATAGATAATAGATAGATAGATAGATAGATAATAGATAGATAGGTAGATAATAGATAGATAGATAGATAATAGATAGATAGATAGATGATAGATAGATAATAGATAGATAGATAGATAGATAGATAGATAGATAGATAGATAGACAGAAAGAAAGAAAGAAAACATTATGGATTCACCCACTTGAGTTTCGGTGGCCGGTGGTGTCACTTGCAGTGGTGGTACTGTTCAGTAGTCTGTCTATAATAGTTATAAATATATAATTAGATACATAAATAGCTCAGATACACATAGTCAATCGGCAGGGTAAGAGCACACATCCATGATTCGGCAGAGAGGTGGTGCAATTGTTGGCACTGCAGTATTCATTCCTACCAAGCTCCCAAAATAAAAAATGGCGGTGTGGGGTTGGTGGCACTGGATTTGACTTGATGGTTGTAAACCTTGTTCTCAAACTTTGGTTTAGGCCAATCCTGCTCCAAAAGGGTTGGCGTGGGGCAGTGGGACCAATGGGGATCATAGAAAAACAAAGACCAAAGAGCTCCAAATAACCAAAGAGAGACACATACAGTAGATCCCTACCCCAATCCACTCACACTCCATCCCCGAACTCACCATACGGGACTGGCCACCTACCCTTATGGCTTCCTTGGATTTATGTATTTCAGGTACTTATATAGCGCCATCAATTTACACAGTACTCTACATATATATTGTACATTCCCATCAGTCCCTATCCCTCAAGGGGTGTACAATCTAAGGTCCCTAACCCTCAGGGGGTGTACAATCTAAGGTCCCTAACCCTCAAGGGGTGTACAATCTAAGGTCCCTAACCCTCAGGGGGTGTACAATCTAAGGTCCAGAACCCTCAAGGGGTGTACAATCTAAGGTCCCTAACCCTCAGGGGGTGTACAATCTAAGGTCCCTAACCCTCAAGGGGTGTACAATCTAAGGTCCCTAACCCTCAAGGGGCGTACAATCTAAGGTCCCTAACCCTCAAGGGGGATACAATCTAAGGTCCCTAACCCTCAGGGGGTGTACAATCTAAGGTTCCTAACTCACATTCATACATACACATATTAGGGACAATTTAGACAGGAGCCAATTAACCTACCAGCATGTCTTTGGTGTCGGGAGAAACCAGAGTACCCGAGGAAAACCCACACAGGCACAGGGAGACCATGCAAACTCCAGTCAGGTGGTGCTGTGGTTGGGATTTGAACCAGCGACCCTAGTACTGCGTGGATTTCGGTGCAGTCACAAAATTGTATACATTCCATCTTATCTCACATACAGTAGTCACATGGTCCATTTTTTTTTCTTCCGACACATTTCATGGAGTAACTTCCTCGGGAGTAGATAGCAAAGAAAGTGCAAATTAGAAATGTATTTTTCACTGACCACTGGAAACCATTGAGAATATTTTCTGCAAGTCCATATATTAGTAACTTGTAACTACTTTTGAGAGGTAAAAAGGTGTGAACTCTGCTCAGCCATGGTTCTTCAAGTCCCCTTTTTTGTTCACTGGCTAATAAAACTTGGGCCCCTGATCAGACCTCGATGGATAACTGATTTATGAGGTGGTATCAAAATGTTTTGAGACTAGTGTTGTAACAGGCCAACAGATGGCAGCACAAGGCTGCACGCACAGTCACAGGGAGCACCAACCTTCATAAATCAGTGTGCCAAAAGACATTGCCTTGTGTACATCGGGAGCTGTGCAACTGGTGCTGTTCTGACCACGTGCATTACCATGTCTGCTTTTTCATCATGGACAGCACGTTAGAACAAAGAGCATACATGAAATTCTGGCCAAATCTGCCACAGAGACATTTGACATGATTCGGCAAGTGTACCGCGATGCTGAGTCGTTCGAGGTGTTTTGAGTGGCACGCACACTTCAAAAGCGGAAGAACATCACTGGAAAATGATGGAGATCAGGAAGACCTTCAATGAGCTCAACCCCTAAAAATGCCCTCTTTCCAAAGATGAAGATCCAGCTCAAAGGCCACCGTTTTTGAAAACATTACGGAAAACCAGCTATTTGCCCAATTTCACACAAAATTTCACGTCTGCAATTTTTTCTAACTTGCTGTCTGTGATGAAATAGCAGAAGTGGTAACACACACGTGGTCACAATAGCACCAGTTTTCCGCAACGTTGTCAAAATGGTGACCTTGGAGCTGGATCTTCATTTTCGAGAAGACGGCATTTTCAGTGGTTGAGCTCATAGGGGTTGAAGGTCTTCCTGATCTCTCATCATCTTCCAGTAGTGTTCTTCCACTCTTGAAGCATGTGAGACACTCAAAACACTTCAGACGACTCATTGCAGCATCGCCGTAAACTTGCCAAATCACGTCATATGTTTCTGTGCCAGATTTGCCCAGTTTCATACAGAATTGAGCCGATTGAAGGTCTTCCTGACCTCTCATCGTCTTCCAGTGACGTTCTTCAGTTTTTGAAGCGCATGTGCCACTCAAAACTCAGTTGCACACAGGGGAGGACTGACAGCTCATGGGGCCCCTGGGCAATAGGGGATCATGGGGCCCCCGCGTCCTCACCCACACTTAAAACCACACCCAAAAAAAGCCTATGAAAGGTACTAAGGGCATCTCATGGGGCTCCTGGGCAATAGGGGATCATGGGGCCCCTGTGTCCTCACCCACACTTAAAACCACACTCAAAAAAATCCTATGAAAGGTACTAGGGGCATCTCATGGGGCCCCCTACTGACCCTGGGCCCTCGGGCAGTGCCCGAGTACCCGAATGGTCACTCCGTCCCTGGTTGGACAGCTCCCGATGCACACAGGACAATGTCTTTTTGGCACACAGACTTACGAAGGTTGGTGCTTCCTGTAACTGTGCTTGCAGCCTTGTGCTGCCATCTGTTGGCCTGTTACAACACTAGTCTCAAATAATTTTTGATACCACGTTGTAAATCAGTTATCCATTGAGGTCTGATCAGGGGCCCAAGTTTTTATTAGCCAGTGAAAAAAAAGGGGACTTGAAGAACCATAGCTCCACACCTTTTTACCTCTCAAAAGTAGTTACAAGCTACTAATATATTATGGACTCAGTGCTGCCAGCTTGTACTGCCAGCTTTTGGCGAGTTACAAAACTAGTCTTGAAACTTTTTGATACCACCTCGTAGTGCACTCCTAGACAAACTTCCACTGACACGATAAAGGTTTACTTCAGCCAAATCTGATTCGAAAGCAACTGCAAATGGTGGAGAAGAATGTACATACCCAATGCTTTCTGATTTTCATCATCAAGGCCATGGTCAATCCACCCCAACAGAAAGCTATTTCTCATTATACTATCCATGGATCTTACTGTTTTGATGCTACTGTCTGATATTTAATTTGCTAAGGTTTCCAGAAAACAAAAAAGAATCAGGGAATATTTCTGTAAAAAATAAAATAAAACCCCAGTTCTGAAAAATTACAGCTGTAAATGTAGAGGGGAAGTCTCCTTACCTGTGGACACTGAGTAGTAGTTGTCTTTGGTTGGAGTGCTTCTCATTGGTTTATCTAAAACACATCAACATTGGTTAGTGATTTAGTTTACCTTGTACTTCTTTTGGTAGGACCCCTATAGAAATCCAGGAAGAACATACTTCATGCAGACATGGTTCCTGGTGGAGATCCAGAACCTCAACTCTACAACGTGAGAATACCTCCTAGCACTGGAGTCTTGTTCTCATGCTCATCTCCAGAATCTAGTTGTTCAACCAGCTATAGACTTCTCGGCAATTGTGTTATCAGAGGGCCAGTGTGATTGGATATGCACAGTATCTCCCAGAAGTGAGTACAGCCCTCACATTTTTGTAAATATTTTATTCTATCTTTTCATGTGACAACTCTGAAGAATGATACCTTGCTACAATGTAACATAGTGATTGCACAGCTTGGATAACAGTGTAAATTTGCTGTCCCCTCAAAATCACTCAACACACAGCCATTAATGTCTAAACCGCTGACAACAAAAGTGAGTCCACCCCTAAGTGACAAGGTCCAAATTGGGCCCATTTAGCCATTTTCCTTCCCCGATGTCATGTGACTCGTTAGTGTTACAAGGTCTCAGGTGTGAATGGGGAGCGGGTGGGTTACATTTCGTTTTATCGCTCTCACTCTCTCATACTGGTCACTGGAAGTTCAACATGGCACCTCATGGCAAAGAACTCTCTGAGGATCTGCAAAAAAAGAATTGTTGCTCTACATAAAGATGGCTTAGATTATAAGAAGATTGCCAAGACCCTGAGACTGAGCTGCAGCACGGAGGCCAAGACCATACGGCGGTTTAACAGGGCAGGTTCCACTCAGAACAGGCCTCGCCAATGTCGAAGTTGAGTGCACGTGCTCAGCATCATATCCAGAGGTTGTCTTTGGGAAATAGACATATGAGTGCTGCCAGCATTGCTGCAGAGGTTGAAGGAGGGGGGGGGGGGGGGGGGGGTCAGCCTGTCTAGTGCTCAGACCATACGAAAAGATAGAATAAAAGATTTACAAAAATATGAGGGGTGGACTCACTTCTGTCAGATACTGTATAGGATGGATTACTTAGGGAGGCTTTTCTACAGAGTTATTATTATTATATTATTATACAGGATTTATATAGCACCAGTTATTGGTATAGATTGGTAAAGCGAGCAGTCAGCCAGAAGTGAGGACATGTAAGCAAACACTATGGTGGTCCCCCTTTTGTTGCCCTTTTATCTGTTTGAGAGGTACATGTTCCCAGGAGGACTGTATTTACTGGACTGGTGGAAAAGTGTTGGAGGACAACGGTGAATGAGTACAAAGGCGGATAACCATCAGAAACCCTGGGAGGGACTGGTGGAAAAGTGTTGGAGGACAACGGTGAATGAGTACAAAGGCGAATAACCATCAGAAAACCCCGGGAGGGACTGGTGGAAAAGTGTTGGAGGACAACGGTGAATGAGTACAAAGGCGGATAACCATCAGAAAACCCCGGGAGGAACTGGTGGAAAAGTGTTGGAGGACAACGGTGAATGAGTACAAAGGCGGATAACCATCAGAAAACCCAAGGAGGGACTGGTGGAAAAGTGTTGGAGGACAACGGTGAATGAGTACAAAGGCGGATAACCATCAGAAAACCCCGGGAGGGACTGGTGGAAAAGTGTTGGAGGACAACGGTGAATGAGTACAAAGGCGGGTAACCATCAGAAAACCCCGGGAGGGACTGGTGGAAAAGTGTTGGAGGACAACGGTGAATGAGTACAAAGGCGGGTAACCATCAGAAAACCCCCGGGTGGGACTGGTGGAAAAGTGTTGGAGGACAACGGTGAATGAGTACAAAGGCGGATAACCATCAGAAAACCCCGGGAGGGACTGGTGGAAAAGTGTTGGAGGACAACGGTGAATGAGTACAAAGACGGGTAACCATCAGAAAACCCTGGGTGGGGACTGGTGGAAAAGTGTTGGAGGACAACGGTGAATGAGTACAAAGGCAGGTAACCATCAGAAAACCTCGGGTGGGACTGGTGGAAAAGTGTTGGAGGACAACGGTGAATGAGTACAAAGGCGGATAACCATAAAAAATCCTGGGAGGGACTGGTGGAAAAGTGTTGGAGGGACAACGGTGAATGAGTACAAAGGCGGATAACCATCAGAAAACCCAAGGAGGGACTGGTGGAAAAGTGTTGGAGGACAATGGTGAATGAGTACAAAGGCGGATAACCATCAGAAAACCCAAGGAGGGACTGGTGGAAAAGTGTTGGAGGACAATGGTGAATGAGTATAAAGGCGGATAACCATCAGAAACCCAAGGAGGGACTGGTGGAAAAGGTTGGAGGACAATGGTGAATGAGTACAAAGTCCGATAACCATCAGAAAACCCAAGGAGGGACTGGTGGAAAAGTGTTGGAGGACAATGGTGAATGAGTACAAAGTCCGATAACCATCAGAAAACCCCGCAAGGGCCAGATCCACAAATGTGTGTGACTCATTGCACTGGGTCAATGATTTTCTGGTGAGTGTGGAAGTGCAGGGGGAGCCCAGAAAGTTTGTTTGCGTGAAGCACAAAGAAGAACATATGGATTAGGAGTGCACTGGTGAACTGTTTATAAAAGAAGGAACACTTAATTTTGGATGGGACTTTTGTTTAGATGTACAGTATTTTGGTGTTAGTGGTTGATGTTTTTAAGGGCAATAATACCATTTTAGATGGGGTGGTGGAGACAGCGCTGTGTACAGAATAATTAGAGAGACCATTTAGGCCTAATTGGCTCCCTATTATGGGCTCTGTGTGGCCATCTTGGGGAGGCTGGGCATCTTTTTATTTGGATGCCGAAATCCTATGAGATTTTGGCGGACATCTTGACACAGGAGTGCCCAGATTAGCAGATTCTATGTCATTTGTTCTGCCTGCAGTGTGAGAGTAGGTCAAGGACAGAGTCTCTATGGTTGGGGAGAGATTAGGAGCAGTGATAGGGAGAGAAACCCAACGAGGGGAGAGGAGTACTTTTTTTATGTGATAAACCAACACAAAGTGGCACATATATTGTGAAGTGGAAGGAAAATGGTTTTCAAAATTTTTGTCAAGAGCGTGGCGTGAATTTGTATTCATCTCCCTTTACTCTGATACCCCTAACTAAAATGTAGTGGAACCAACTGCCTTCAGAAGTCACCTAGTTAGTAAATAGAGTCCCCCAGTGTGTAATGTAATTTCAGTATAAATACAGCTGTTCTGTGAAGCCCTCAGAGGTTTGTTACAGAATATTAGTCAGCAAACAGCATCATGAAGGCCAAGGAATACACTAAGCAGGTCAGGGATAAAGATGTGGAGAAGTTTAAAGCAGGGTTAGGTTATAAAAAAATATCCCAAGCTTGGAACATCTCACGGAGCACTGTTCAATCCATCATCAGAAAATGGAAAGAGTATGGCACAACTACAAACCTACCAAGACATGGCCGTCCACCTAAACTGACAGGACGGGCAAGGAGAGCATTAATCAGAGAAGCAGCCAAGAGGCCCATGGAAACTCTGGAGGAGCTGCAGAGATCCACAGCTCAGGTGGGAGAATCTATCCACAGGACAACTATTAGTCGTGCACTCAACAAATCTGGCCTTTATGGAAGTGTGGCAAGAAGAAAGCCATTGTTGGAAGAAAGCCTTAAGAAGTCCTGTTTGCAGTTTGCGAGAAGCCATGTGGGGACACAGCAATCATGTGGAAGAAGGGGCTCTGGTCAGAGGAGACCAAAATTCAACTTTTTTTGTCTAAAAGCAAAAACGCACATCACCCTGAACACCATCCCCACCATGAAACATGGTGGTGGCAGCATCATGTTGTGGGGATGCTTTGGGATGGGAAGATGGATGGAGCCAAATACAGGCAATCTTAGAAGAAAAGCCTGTTAGAGTCTGCAAAAGACTTGAGTCTGGGGCAGAGGTTTCCCCTTCCAGCAGGACAATGACCCAAAAAACATCCAGCCAGAGCTACAATGGAATGGTTTGCATCAAAGCATCTTCATGTGTTAGAATGGTCCAGTCACAGTCCAGACCTAAATCCAATGGAGAATCTGTGGCAAGACTTGAAAATTGTTGTTCACAGACACCCTCCATCCAATCTGACAGAGCCTGAGCAATTCTGCAAAGAAGAATGGGCAGAAATGTCCCTCTCTAGATGTGGCAAAGAGACATCCCCAAAAAGACTTGCAGCTGAAATTGCAACGAAAGGTGGTCCTACAAAGTATTGACTCCGGGGGGCCGAATACAAATGCCGCCACACTTCCTAGATATTTATTTGTAAAAAAATGTTGAAAGCCATTTATCATTTTCCTTCCACTTTACGATTATCACATCAAATCCCAATAAAATACATTGGCGGTTTTAGTTGTAACATGACAAGATGTGGAAAATTTCAATGGGTATGAATACTTTTTCAAGGCATTGTAGTGCCATTGCTGGAAACTGCCTTATTTTCATGATCATTCAATTTCCACATATAAAGTAACGTGTAAGTATTCACATGCTATGACTCCTCCCAATAAATAGATTAATCGGTATAAATACTTACTGTACACTGTGAGGTTGTAGACCTGATTGCACACACCCCCGATCCATGTCTTTGTATACTTGCTGTATATTTCCTTTGGGTCTTCTCTGGTCAGTTTTATCTATAATTAAGGATGATCCATTTGCTGTGGCGTTCAACCCGTCCTTTATACTTATCATCCCAAATATCAATGGGTTCACCTGGAATTGTTGTAGCTAATTGATGATTGTCATTGGTAATTGTCCAGGAGATGTCTTTGATATCGATGGGATCCACAGCTAGGACAAACCTCTTCTCCCTCAACACCGGATACATGTTCTATATTTCCACATGTTGCAAATTGCTCCCCTAAAACTGAACCACACATGACCATGAAATAAAGAAAGGTTCTATAATCTACATATCTTTATCATAAATGGGACTGTTCAACATTTTACCAAATTATACCAATCAAACACCAACTCCATTCAATTTTTTTTTTTTAAAGTGATAATGTCCAAAACTGAGCTCTTAGTATTCCCTCCAGCCCGTGCCCCCTCCCCCCAACTTCTCCATTAAGACCAATAACACAATCATCAGTCCCTCCCCTCATGCCAGGGTACTAGGTGTAATCCTAGACTCCCATCTGTCCTTTCAGCCCCAAATACAATCACTGTCCAAATCTTGTAGACTTCACCTCCACAACATCTCCAAGATATGCCCGTTCCTAACCTCGGAAACTACTCAACAACTTATTCACTCCCTTGTTATATCTCGCCTTGACTATTGTAACTCCCTCCTCATTGGCCGACCTCATCGCAGGCTATCCCCTCTTCAGTCTATCATGAATGCTGCTGCCAGACTCATCCACCTTAATAACAGTTCTGTATCTGCCACCCCTCTCTGCCAATCCCTCCACTGTCCTCCACTCAGTGCCCTCCACCCCTCTCTGCCAATCCCTCCACTGGCCTCCACTCAGTGTCCTCCATCCCTCTCTGCCAATCCCTCCACTGGCCTCCACTCAGTGTCCACCACCCCTCTCTGCCAATCCCTCCACTGACCTCCACTCAGTGTCTTCCACTCCTCTCTGCCAATCCCTCCACTGTCCTCCACTCAGTGCCCTCCACCCCTCTCTGCCAATCCCTCCACTGGCCTCCACTCAGTGTCCTCCATCCCTCTCTGCCAATCCCTCCACTGGCCTCCACTCAGTGTCCACCACCCCTCTCTGCCAATCCCTCCACTGACCTCCACTCAGTGTCTTCCACTCCTCTCTGCCAATCCCTCCACTGTCCTCCACTCAGTGCCCTCCACCCCTCTCTGCCAATCCCTCCACTGGCCTCCACTCAGTGTCCTCCATCCCTCTCTGCCAATCCCTCCACATGGCCTCCACTCAGTGTCCACCACCCCTCTCTGCCAATCCCTCCACTGACCTCCACTCAGTGTCTTCCACTCCTCTCTGCCAATCCCTCCACTGGCCTCCACTCAGTGCCCTCCACCCCTCTCTGCCAATCCCTCCACTGGCCTCCACTCAGTGTCTTCCACTCCTCTCTGCCAATCCCTCCACTGACCTCCACTCAGTGTCTTCCACGCCTCTCTGCCAATCCCTCCACTGGCCTCCACTCAGTGTCCTCCACCCCTCTCTGCCAATCCCTCCACTGGCCTCCACTCAGTGTCCTCCACACCCTCTCTGCCAATTCCTCCACTGGCCTCCACTCAGTGTCCTCCACGCCTCTCTGCCAATCCCTCCACTGGCCTCCACTCAGTGTCTTCCACTCCTCTCTGCCAATCCCTCCACTGGCCTCCACTCAGTGACCTCCATGCCTCTCTGCCAATCCCTCCACTGGCCTCCACTCAGTGTCCTCCACCCCTCTCTGCCAATCCCTCCACTGGCCTCCACTCAGTGTCTTCCACCCCTCTCTGCTGCCAATCCCTCCACTGACCTCCACTCAGTGTCCTCCACGCCACTCTGCCAATCCCTCCACTGGCCTCCACTCAGTGTCCTCCACCCCTCTCTGCCAATCCCTCCACTGGCCTCCACACAGTGTCTTCCACTCCTCTCTGCCAATTCCTCCACTGACCTCCACTCAGTGTCCTCCACCCCTCTCTGCCAATCCCTCCACTGGCCTCTACTCAGTGTCCTCCACACCTCTCTGCCAATCCCTCCACCGGCCTCCACTCAGTGTCCTCCACGCCTCTCTGCCAATCCCTTCACTGGCCTCCACTCAGTGTCCTCCACCCCTCTCTGCCAATCCCTCCACTGGCTTCCCATTGCCCAAAAAATTCAAAACATTAACAATAACGTATAAAGCCATTTATAACTCTGCCCCAAATTACATCACCTATCATGTCTCTAAACATCACCCAAACCGTCCTCTCCGCTCCTCGCAAGACCTCCTACTCTCTAGCTCCCTTGTCTCCTCCTCCCCCATGCTCGTCTCCAGGACTTCTCCAGAGCCTCCTCCATCCTCTGGAACTCTCTACCCCAATTTATCTATCGCCTACTCTGCTCACTTTTAGGCGATCTCTGAAAACCTATCTCTTCAGGGAAGCCTATCCTGCCCTCAACTAATACTGGAATCTTAAAATACACTATATATGAAAAGTTTATGATTATGAAAAGTATTGGTCGGCCGGCCTTTCCACACACATGAACTTTAATGGCCCCCCCAGTCTTAGTCCGTAGGGTTCAATATTGAGTTGGCCCCGCCCTTTGCAGCTATAACAGCTTCATCTCTTCTGGGAAGGCCGTCCACAAGGTTTAGGAGGGTGTCTATGGGAAGGTTGGACCATTCTTCCAGAAGCACATTTGTCAGGTCAGGCACTGATGTCGGGGAGGAGGCCTGGCTCACAGTCTCCGCTCTAATTCATCCCAAAGGTGTTCTATGGGTTGAGGTCAGGACTCTGTGCAGGCCAGTCAAGTTCCTCCACCCCAAACTGGCTCCTCCATGTCTTTATGGACCTTGCTTTGTGCACTGGTGCGCAGTCATGTTGGAACAGGAAGGGGCCATCCCCAAACTCTTCCCACAAAAGTTTTGGAGCATGAAATTGTCCAAAATGTCGCCTTAAGAGTTTCCCTTCACTGGAACTAGGGGGCCAAGCCCAACCCCTGAAATACAACCCCACACCATAAATCCCCCCTCCACCAAACTTTACACTTGGCACAAAGCAGTCAGGCAAGTACCGACTCCTGGCCACCGCCAAAAACCCAGACACATCCATCGGATTGCCATACAGAGAAGAGTGATTGGTCACTCCAGAGAGCATGTCTCCACTGCTCTAGAGTCCAGTGGTGGCGTGCTTTACACCACGGCATCCAACGCTTTGCATTGCACTTGGTGATGTAAGGCTTGGATACAGCTGCTCGGCCATGGAAACCCATTCCATGAAGCTCTCTACGCACTGTTGTTATGCTCATCTGAAGGCCACACCAAATTTGGAGGTCTTTAGCTATTGACTCTGCAGACAGTTGGGTCGCTGATGGGTGGCTCTCAGGAGCTCAGTGACTCCAAGCGTGGTCCCGTGATAGGTAGCCACCTGTGTCCATCCGTGACATTTCCTGGCTACTAAATATTCCACGCTCAACTGTTAGTGGGATTATAACAAAGTGGAAGCAACTGGGAATAACAGCAACTCAGCCACCAAGTGGTAGGCCACGTCACATGACAGAGCGGGGTCAGGGCATGCTGAAGCGCGCACCGTGCGCAGAAGTCACCAACTGTCTTCAGAGTCAATAGCTAAAGGCCTCCAAACTTGGTGTGGCCTTCAGATGAGCCCAACAACAGTGCGTAGAGAGCTTCATGGAATGGGTTTCCATGGCTGAGCAACTGCACCAAATGCAATGCAAAGTGTTGGATGCCGTGGTGTAAAGCATACCGCCACTGAACTCTAGAGCAGTAGAGACGTGCTCTCTAGAGTGACCAATCACGCTTCTCTGTCTGGCAATCTGATGGCCATGTCTGGGTTTGGTTGTTGCCAGGAGAACAGTACTTTCCTTACTGCATTGTGCCAAGTGTAAAGTTTGGTGGGGGGGGGATTATGGTGTGGGGCTGTTTTTCAGGGGTTGGGCTTGGCCCCCTAGTTCCAGTGAAGGGAACTCTTAAGGCGACATTTTTGGACAATTTCACACGCCCAACTTTGTGGGAAGAGTTTGGGGATGGCCCCTTCCTGTTCCAACATGACTGCACACCAGTGCACACAGCAAGGTCCATAAAGACATGGAGGAGCCAGTTTGGAGTGGAGGAACTTGACTGTCCTGCACAGAGTCCTGACCTCAACCCATAGAACACCTTTCAGATCAATTAGAGTGGAGACTGCGAGCCAGGCCTCCTCCCCTAACATCAGTGCCTGACCTGACAAATGTGCTTCTGGAAGAATGGTCCAACCTTCCCATAGACACCCTCCTAAACCTTGTGGACGGCCTTCCCAGAAGAGTTGAAGCTGTTATAAGCTGCTAAGGGCAGGGCCAACTCAATATTGAACCCTACGGACTAAGACTGGGAGGCCATTAAAGGTCACTTGTGTGGAAAGGGCGAGGCCAACTCAACATTGAACCCTACCGACTAAGACTGGGAGGCCATAAAAGGTCATGTGTGTAGAAAGGGCGAGGCCAACTCAACATTGAACCCTACGGACTAAGACTGGGGGGCCATTAAAGGTCATGTGTGTGGAAAGGGCGAGGCCAACTCAACATTGAACCCTACGGACTAAGACTGGGAGGCCATTAATGGTCATGTGCGTGGAAAGGGCGAGGCCAACTCAACATTGAACCCTACGGACTAAGACTGGGAGGCCATTAAAGGTCATGTGTGTGGAAAGGGGGCGAGGCCAACTCAACATTGAACCCTACGGACTAAGACTGGGGGGGCCATTAAAGGTCATGTGTGTGGAAAGGGCGGGGCCAACTCAACATTGAACCCTACGGACTAAGACTGGGAGGCCATTAAAGGTCAGGTGCGTGGAAAGGGTGAGGCCAACTCAATATTGAACCCTACGGACTAAGACTGGGAGGCCATTAAAGGTCAGGTGCGTGGAAAGGGCGAGGCCAACTCAATATTGAACCCTACGGACTAAGACTGGGAAGGCCATTAAAGGTCATGTGTGTGGAAAGGCCGGCCG